>JASANE010012840.1:0-18395 GCA_030248225.1 Trileptium ribeirensis
CTAATTCTAATTGCCAAAATCCTCTGCCTAGATCCAGGCTTGACATGAATTTGGTGTTTCGCAAGCATCCTAATATGTCGGCTATGCGTATTTTCGCAAACTCAATGTGAGCAATACGTAACTGAACGAAGAACATATACGCATTGCTTGGTAGCTATAACTTTAACGGACACAGTAGGAATCCTACCAAATATATACAATATAGCCACAAAAGTTTGATCCATAGCTGACCGAATCAGTCCTCTCAGGTTACGGACCGCATTATATTGGTTTTATAACAAAATATGGACTATTAAACTATTGTTTTAGCATGCAAGCTGCTTCTGATATTTTTGTATATAACGAACATGTCTTATGTATATTTGTAAAAAAATAATCGTTGTTCCATAGTTCATTTCATTTTTATCAAATAAAAATCATTTTTGCATGGGTAAACTGTGCTGGTGGTGATAGTTTCATGTAGCCCTATATATTGTAATCGCACAAAGTGCCCGCTACTAACGCTTGTTTAAATAATATATTATCAGAATGTCTTGACGAATTTCTTCGAACAATCCTTATTTTCATAGTTTATGCGATTTTACTAAGCCGACTTAATGAATAATTCTAATCTAATCACCAAAAAATAATCATATTTACAAACTTGCAATGGTTTGGTGTGGAATTATAATGAGTGGGGAAAACTTATTGATGACATCAATTTTGAATGTGAATGCGATGCGTTGAACAGCAAACATTGATGATAAATGTTTTACATCATGTGTGAGCTTGAAACGGTTGATAATTTGTGAAATTCCGAGCAGCGGATTGACGCTTCGATGCTGTTATAATTTATTTAATTGCGTAAACACTACACTCTATAAGAAGCCGCACTGAGTTTGTAAATGGAATTGTCACATTCGTAAGCATTTTGAAACCTAATACCACAAATAAAATTCAACGTTAATACTTAGGCTATTTACGGACATTGCTAGGTGATTTTGCTTTGCATCAGTTCCTGAAGCATTGAAGTGAGTGCAAACCGGCACATCTACGTATATGGACATTTGTTGTAAAGACATGTATAACCGCAGTATCCGATATTCTGTTCATGTAATATTGTGGCACAGGGACGCAGCAAGATGGAGGGAGAGGGCGGCGCTATCCCCGGTTTTGTTCACAAGAAGAAAGCCCTATATAAAGCGGGTATCACAATTTTCCTTTGACCTCCTCAGCTTTCTGAGAGGGACCCCTCTTGGCTCCAGATCCCAAATGGTGGAATTGACATAAAAAATTGCGGATTTCCGATGGAAGATCCCTCACCGGCGCATTCGCTTTATTATCTGAAATCATTATCAATCGTGCAATTATCTCAGACTGAGAAATACTATGAAAGAAGATTCACCATCAAACATAAAAGAATGGTCGCTATGCGAAAAAATAATGTGTTTCATCCTGAAGACATACAATATTTGTGGAAATTTTTTTATTTAATTGTAGGCCCAAGTTTCAGTCGATGAAGAACCAGCCGAAGAAGTTACACTCGAAACCAATATTACTACGTTTTCGCCACCAGAATCTCCGCAGGAGTCTCCGAGCACACAACGACGACACTCCGAAAGTCCTGGTTATGAGGATGCCTCAACTGCTCGAATTTCGTCAAAGATGTCCGCCATTACGGCTGAAGCGGATGTTGAATCCAAATCAGTAGCTACGTCACCTCCGCCACCAATATCACACCATGACAATCTTCCCATGGGTGGGCCTAGATTTGCTACAAGAGATGCGGACGCTGAGACCGAAAGAAGCTTTGCGTCAGCTTTCACAGCGTCCGACAGTGTAAGCCATTGATATATACTTTAGAATTTAATTTTTTTTGGTTCAGTTTAGGTATTTAAGTCCGATTTTTTGGTCCAAGCTTGCTGTTTTCCTCAAACGATTTGGAGTAACAAACAAATTAGATAATCAATTTATTACCTAAATTGTTGTAAACAAATAGAAAATTTTTTAAGAAAGAGTTCATTTGATTTTATCTTCTTTGGATTAATTTTAGATAAATATCATGCACATCTGTGCCCCCCATATGGAACTGTTGCACTTTGGCACGATACTGTTGCAAAATTGATTTATGTTGAGGAACACTGCAAAAATGTTGAATCAGAATTTGAATATTGACTGGGTCTTTTTAACTCTAAAAGCTTGAGTTAAACTTTGACTCCATTTTAGTAAACCATGACTAAATTGAGTCAAAACTTGACTCAATTAGAGCCTCTACTAACTCATGCTTAGAATAAAAATCGGACCGACGCAGTGGTCAAAATATGATACAACGTTCTTTCACTGAATCCACGGTGTCAAAATGAAAAATATATATTTTTGTTTAAAATCGAATATTTGCAAAGCTTTAAATCAGGCCACGCTCTTTGTTCTAGAAAAAGCGCTGATGCCAGTAAAAATGCAAAAAATACAGTTAAGATAAAATGCTATAACTGGAATTCCTCTTCGAATGTAGAAAGAAAAACTGCAGCATTAACACGAAAGTGTCAACGTAGTTTTTAGAACTTTGTGGACTTTAGTGCTGGTTTCTCAGTTTAAGTGAGTTTTATTTATTTTAGGCTGAACAAGGCTCTGGCACGCTATCTAAGGCGATCTCGTTTGAATCACTCGCTTCAACGACTTGCGACACTCGAAGCATGATAACAGCAGTTAGTGGAACCGGAACAGGAACGCGTACCACCGACGAATTCTCGAACCTGGGCGAATCACCGGACTCACGATGTTCAACGCCCACAAATCCTGACGCCACAGCTCGCTATATACGATCATTACGAGCACAGCGGGAAGAGATGGAGCAAAAATGTGCCCTTCTCGAGTGTGAAAACGCCGAGCTGAAAATTATGAGCATTGGATCAATGGCCACGCCTGCTAAAAGTGTAACATCGACACTGCCCCACGGATCGGGAACAGGGTTCGCTGCCGAAAACGAACAGTTGAAGAAAACAGTCAAAGAATTGAGAGTAAGGAGAGCTTTTGGACTTTGTGAATTTAGTTCAAATAAGTTAGATTAAATGTTACATTCTACATTTCTCCTCAATAGCCGTTTAACCAAGAGTTCATTATGAACCCTCGAATAAGAGTGTGCCACTTATGCCACGCTACATTATATCCATTTTGGGATGATGCGCTAAATTTTTTGGACACAACGAAACTTGGGGGACAGAACAGAAGTTGGAAAGGCAGTACAAAAGTTAGGGGAGACGACGAAAGTTGGGAGAAGGGGACGGAGAGGGCAAAAGTTTAAAAAATTGCCCCCACCCGAAATGTGGGACTACTAATTGAAAAATGAAAAACGTCATCTTACAAGGGATATAATCTAGTGTGGTATGAGTATTCAATGGTTCATCAAATCTCGTGGTTTCACGTTATAATTAAACCTAGACGTTGCAAGTTTCAATAAACATCTATTAGTTTCTCTCCATTTCTAACGTCGTTATATAATTAACATTTATGTTAATTTTCTTGTTTTTGTGGTCATATATTAACATATTTTAACGGTTCCCGGTGATTTCTTGTTCGAATATAATTTTTTGGTGCATGCTCGCATATTGTGATGACACCGAAAGCCTACAAATCTTGTTACTTTGATGAACCGGATTCTCTTACACATGATTCATTATGGCTGTATGGGCGATTTCATGACGAGAGAACTTGTCGAACTTGTCCACGACCAACCATTAACTACGTTTGTAAGATTTGCTTGCATGGTTTGATAATTCAGCTGACAACAGATTTGAACAAGCATAGGGCAAACGCCATTCTTTGGACATACTAGGCCGCAGACGTTTTGGATTCTTCTTTCCGCAGTGGTGAAGTACAGGAAGCTTTGCTCGAGCAACTAGTTGCCGCTGCAACAAAGGCTGCAACGCAGGCAGTGATGGAAATTGCATCAGAACATTTGCAGAATAACGAAGAGAAAAAAAATCTTGTGATTGGTGTTGCAGATACTGAAACGAAAGTTATAAAACAACGCGAGATGTATGACGTCAAAATACCGGAATATTGTGATACGCTCAAGATTTCCACGCTCATGAAGGCAATACACTATGCAGCCGGATCTTAAAAGTCTGCTTGAAGGATCGTTATGTCACCGAAAGATGTCGATTGCTGCAACGTGCCGGATCCTTCTACGTGATAATCTTGTTTGCAGAAATACACGGTTTCGCCCATTTGTATGTCCGGACCTGACTGAAGCAGAGCCAGAAAATGACAGACTGCTTCGATGGGACCAAAAGACACGTCCTAGATTGGTGAATAAAATGCTAAGATTCGAAATGGTAAAATTGTGTCGGAAAATTAATTGCGGTTTTGATATTGTGATACGCTCAAGATTTCCACGCTCATGAAGGCAATATACTAGGCCGCCGGATCTTAAAAGTCTGCTTGAAGGATCGTTATGTCACCGAAAGATGTCGATTGCTGCAAGGCGAAGGATCTTTATGCGTGATAATCTTGTTTGCAGAAGTACAAGGATTCGCCCATTTGTATGTCCGGACCTGACTGAAGCAGAGCCAGAAAATGATAGACTGCTACGATAGAAGCAAAAGACACGTCGTAGATTGGTGAATAAAATGCTAAGATTCGAAATGGTAAAATTTTGTCGGAAAGCTAAATGGCGGTTTTAAGACATTTTGTATTCGTTTTTTGTTAGTTAACGCCCATAGTATTCGTAACAAATTGGTTGAATTACAGAATTATTGTGCCACTCTGTCGTTATAATTTAATGGCATTATTTCGTCATGGCTTAGGCCCAGGGTCGATGATCATTTGTTATATACTTTTTCATCCACCCATAAGATATTTCGTGCGAATGATTCTCATTGTGTGGGATTGGGAGGTGTCGTATTATTGAGTCATGGCTTAGGCCCAGGGTCGATGATCATTTGTTATATACTTTTTCATCCACCCATAAGATATTTCGTGCGAATGATTCTCATTGTGTGGGATTGGGAGGTGTCGTATTATTGAGCCATGGCTTAGGCCTAGGGTCGATGATCATTTGTTATATACTTTTTCGTCCACCCATAATATATTTCGTGCGAATGATTCTCATTGTGTGGAATTGGGAGGTGTCGTATTATTGAGCCATGGCTTAGGCCCAGGGTCGATGATCATTTGTTATATACTTATTCATCCATCCATAATATATTTCGTGCGAATGATTCTCATTGTTTGGGATTGGGAGGTGTCGTATTATTGAATCATGGCTTAGGCCAAGGGTCGATGATCATTTGTTATATACTTTTTCATCCACCCATAATATATTTCGTGCGAATGATTCTCATTGTGTGGAATTGGGAGGTGTCGTATTATTGAGTCATGGTTTAGGCCCAGGGTCGATGATCATTTGTTATATACTTTTTCATCCACCCATAATATATTTCGTGCGAATGATTCTCATTGTGTGGAATTGGGGGGTGTCGTATTATTGAGCCATGGCTTAGGCCTAGGGTCGATGATCATTTGTTATATACTTTTTCATCCACCCATAAGATATTTCGTGCGAATGATTCTCATTGTGTGGGATTGGGAGGTGTCGTATTATTGAGCCATGGCTTAGGCCCAGGGTCGATGATCATTTGTTATATACTTTTTCATCCATCCATAATATATTTCGTGCGAATGATTCTCATTGTGTGGGATTGGGAGGTGTCGTATTATTGAGTCATGGCTTAGGCCCAGGGTCGATGATCATTTGTTATATACTTTTTCATCCACCCATAAGATATTTCGTGCGAATGATTCTCATTGTGTGGGATTGGGGGGTGTCGTATTATTGAGCCATGGCTTAGGCCCAGGGTCGATGATCATTTGTTATATACTTTTTCATCCATCCAAAATATATTTCGTGCGAATGATTCTCATTGTGTGGGATTGGGAGGTGTCGTATTATTGAGTCATGGCTTAGGCCCAGGGTCGATGATCATTTGTTATATACTTTTTCATCCACCCATAAGATATTTCGTGCGAATGATTCTCATTGTGTGGAATTGGGAGGTGTCGTATTATTGAGTCATGGCTTAGACCCAGGGTCGATGATCATTTGTTATATACTTTTTCATCCACCAATAATATATTTCGTGCGAATGATTCTCATTGTGTGGAATTGGGAGGTGTCGTATTATTGAGTCATGGCTTAGGCCCAGGGTCGATGATCATTTGTTATATACTTTTTCATCCACCCATAAGATATTTCGTGCGAATGATTCTCATTGTGTGGGATTGGGAGGTGTCGGATTATTGAGCCATGGCTTATGCAGCTTTCACAGAAAAATGCGTGCAAAAACTGGGCAGTTTTGTCTCTTATGGCCGTCCGTAAGAGACACAAATCTCTTAATGCTGGCTATATAATATTTTAGTTTCATATAGATAGCCATAAGGCACTTTTGTCTCTTATGGTCAATTGTAAGATATTGTAATCTCTTACAGACAATTGTAAGATATTTTAGTCTCTTACAGCTGTCTGTAAGAGATTTTTGTCTCTTAGAGCTGGCCACAAGAGATAAAAGTTTTTAACGACTGGCCATACGAAATTAAAATATCTTAAGGACAGTTATAACAGATTTTAGTTTGTAATGCATTGCAGTTAAAGACAAAAGTCTCATAAAGCCAACCGTAAGAGACATCAAAACCTTACCGATAGCTGTAAGAGACATTTGTCTCTTATAGCTAGCTATAAAAGATAGTAGTTTCTTGCAGCTAGCCGAAAGAGACAAAAATCGGTTGCGGCTAATTGAAACAGATTTAAGTCTGTTTTAGCTCGCTGTTAGAGATTTGTGACTGTTTCGGGCATTTGTAAAACACAAAAGTCTCTTATGATAAGTTGTAAGAGACAATTCCTATGATTTTTACAATACAGCCTTTTTATAGCCGGCTATTGGGTTTCTTTTCGGATCGGGTTGATATTTTTCAATTAGCAATTAAATCTACTATACTTGCCAATTTATAAGTACTACATACTGTTGAAACTTTATGTGGACAGTAAAAATCAGGATAACTGCTTAAATGTCACTAAAATAGATATGATGTATAAACTCGTAAAGCTTGATTTTCATCAAGACATGATTTATATTTTTCATAATTTTTCGAAATTTAAACAATTCGTATGGTACTGTTGTACCAGATTTGCTGCTATTTAAATTAGTTAAATTATTTTCAACTTATTTTTTCATAAAACTGGGATTTCAATCAATATTCACTGACGATACAAGGTCGTGGTCAATCAGCATAGAATAGTTGATGTCTCTAAGAATTCCAATCATATATTTGTGCACGTTATCAATTTACAGTTTAATTCAATAATATTTATTGCAATTTGATCGCATAGCTTTTGTGCTGTCATTGCCTACTAAGCAAACATCCCGGCGCACAACAATTAATTAGATTTTCTGATAATACACACAATCACAAAATAGCGTGATATAATTTCCTCGACAATATAGAATGACAGGAGCACATACGGAACCAAAAATAGTGGCTTTTCATATGTGCCTCGCCAAAAACATAAAATGTACGAGTATGAATGCAGCAGCACAGCACGCTATTCGAAAGTTGAAAAATTGTGGAAGCCAAACACAGATCCCGCTCCCTTTTACCGCATTCCTGTATCATTTATCCATAACGCTCATATTTATTGTAAATCTTTTGCTAATTCAATCCGGCATCTCTATGTTGTTATTCCAAAACTAAACATTTTGATTCTTGCGCGGCAAGTCAGTTTCTCAACTTAACAATATATAAACAACCGCGAAAACAATTATGCATAAGGACTGTTTTATACTATGGGAACATATACTAAAAGCCTTTACAGATGATTGTCCTATTTTTACATGTTCTGTCCTAAAATGATCAAAATAATACCCGGCTAAACGTAACTAACTTAGCCATGGTTGTAATCACAATCTGGACGGCTCAAAGCAGAAGTTGCAAGGCTCAGCTTAGCGTTAATAATCTTTTCGTTGCACTAATCCAAAAATCGGAGGATTTTCACTGATGGCTTCTGGTATATATTTCTGTGTGAACTATTACTTTACGATCTTGTTTCTAGTTCTGTTAAAAAATACAAAACGAACTAGTTATTTGACATATTTCATATAATATTCCCAAAATTTATTGCACGAATGAGATATACTGTGATTCCACTTACATAGGTTTTCATTTTTATGTTGTTAAGAATACTTTTTGTAGAATACACTGATTCACGTAGCTTATTTATTTCAAGTGAATCAAAACTTTAAATGATGGCAATTCAATTAGAAGTGCGCTGGATAGCAATATTGTCATTTGAAAGTAATTTTTCTATTTCCTTAATTGCCATGATCGGACATCATTCCGCTAAACCCTCATCTAATGTCGGAATGGCATGTCCGACTGAGTGATGTTTCTTATCACCAGGGGACTATGATGACGTTCTTTTTGAAACATGAAACCCAGCCACACATGTGCACGCGGTTTTTGCACGCATTTCTCTGTGAAAGCTGCATTAGGCCTAGGGTCGATGATCATTTGTTATATACTTTTTCATCCACCCATAATATATTTCGTGCGAATGATTCTCATTGTGTGGAATTGGGAGGTGTCGTATTATTGAGCCATGGCTTAGGCCTAGGGTCGATGATCATTTGTTATATACTTTTTCATCCACCCATAATATATTTCGTGCGAATGATTCTTATTGTGTGGAATTGGGAGGTGTCGTATTATTGAGCCATGGCTTAGGCCTAGGGTCGATGATCATTTGTTATATACTTTTTCATCCACCCATAAGATATTTCGTGCGAATGATTCTCATTGTGTGGGATTGGGAGGTGTCGTGTTATTGAGCCATGGCTTAGGCCTAGGGTCGATGATCATTTGTTATATAGTTTTTCATCCACCCATAATATATTTCGTGCGAATGATTCTCATTGTGTGGAATTGGGAGGTGTCGTATTATTGAGCCATGGCTTAGGCCTAGGGTCGATGATCATTTGTTATATACTTTTTCATCCACCCATAATATATTTCGTGCGAATGATTCTTATTGTGTGGAATTGGGAGGTGTCGTATTATTGAGCCATGGCTTAGGCCTAGGGTCGATGATCATTTGTTATATACTTTTTCATCCACCCATAATATATTTCGTGCGAATGATTCTCATTGTGTGGAATTGGGAGGTGTCGTATTATTGAGCCATGGCTTAGGCCTAGGGTCGATGATCATTTGTTATATACTTTTTCATCCACCCATAATATATTTCGTGCGAATGATTCTTATTGTGTGGAATTGGGAGGTGTCGTATTATTGAGCCATGGCTTAGGCCTAGGGTCGATGATCATTTGTTATATACTTTTTCATCCACCCATAATATATTTCGTGCGAATGATTCTTATTGTGTGGAATTGGTAGGTGTCGTATTATTGAGTCATGGCTTAGGCCCAGGGTCGATGATCATTTGTTATATACTTTTTCATCCACCCATAAGATATTTCGTGCGAATGATTCTCATTGTGTGGGATTGGGAGGTGTCGTGTTATTGAGCCATAGCTTAGGCCTATTGTCGATGATCATTTGTTATATACTTTTTCATCAACCCATAATATATTTCGTGCGAATGATTCTCATTGTGTGGAATTGGGAGGTTTCGTATTATTCAGTCATGGCTTAGGCCCAGGGTCGATGATCATTTGTTATATACTTTTTCATCCACCCATAAGATATTTCGTGCGAATGATTCTCATTGTGTGGGATTGGGAGGTGTCGTATTATTGAGCCATGGCTTAGGCCTAGGGTCGATGATCATTTGTTATATACTTTTTCATCCACCCATAATATATTTCGTGCGAATGATTCTTATTGTGTGGAATTGGGAGGTGTCGTATTATTGAGTCATGGCTTAGGCCCAGGGTCGATGATCATTTGTTATATACTTTTTCATCCACTCATAAGATATTTCGTGCGAATGATTCTCATTGTGTGGGATTGGGAGGTGTCGTATTATTGAGCCATGGCTTAGGCCTAGGGTCGATGATCATTTGTTATATACTTTTTAATCCACCCATAATATATTTCGTGCGAATGATTCTCATTGTGTGGAATTGGGAGGTGTCGTATTATTGAGTCATGGCTTAGGCCCAGGGTCGATGATCATTTGTTACATACTTTTTCATCCACCCATAATATATTTCGTGCGAATGATTCTCATTGTGTGGAATTGGGAGGTGTCATATTATTGAGTCACGGCTTAGGCCCAGGGTCGATGATCATTTGTTATATACTTTTTCATCCACCCATAATATATTTCGTGCGAATGATTCTCATTGTGTGGAATTGGGAGGTGTCGTATTATTGAGTCATGGCTTAGGCCCAGGGTCGATGATCATTTGTTATATACTTTTTCATCCACCCATAATATATTTCGTCCGAATGATTCTCATTGTGTGGAATTGGGAGGTGTCGTATTATTGAGTCATGGCTTAGGCCCAGGGTCGATGATCATTTGTTATATACTTTTTCATCCACCCATAATATATTTCGTGCGAATGATTCCCATTGTGTGGAATTGGGAGGTGTCGTATTATTGAGTCATGGCTTAGGCCCAGGGTTGATGATCAATTGTTATATACTTTTTCATCCACCCATAATATATTTCGTGCAAATGAATTTCATAGTGTGGGATTGGGAGGTGTCGTATTATTGCATGTGCCTGTTAAAGGCCGAATTATCGTGTGTTGCAAGGCAAAATCGAACCCGGTCAATTTTTTAGATCAGTAGTTCTTGATTTTTATCTACATAAGAATATTTTGTTCAGATTGTTTTAGTTCATAGGTCTTTCAACTTAAGCCAACTAAAATCAACAATCCTAGTAGGACTGCTCAAGGAGTTTCAAGTTCCTTGTATAATCATGATAGATATTACCTACTTGTCAATTTCATGGAATGATTCGGATTCAAATTTAAATGCTAGAGTTTTTAGTTTCTATACACTGATGATAAAATTTGGCATCAGGCAGCTCATTACTAACCCAACTCATGGTTCGGATAGTAACCTAGACCTAGTGTTTTTTAAAATCGAGTTTACTGAAATTTGTACTAACGTAGATGAAAATTTTTCAACGTCTGATTATTTAGGAATTCTTGGTAAAATTGGTCCGTTCGTTATCACAAATAATTAATGTTATCGCTCGGTAAAATATAACAGAAATTTTAATAGCACGGATGATGCCGAAATTATGGACGATTTAAATACAGGGTGGAATTCAAGGATCAATCCAGATAATACAATTGATGAGAATTGGAGTCATTTTAAATATCATATAGAATATTGTATGGAAAATTTTGTACTTTTGTCACGAGTTTGCGCCGGTAAAAATATTTTGTCAAAGGATACGCGCAAAGCTTATTCTCTACAAAAACGTTTCCATAAGAAGTATAAGCGCAGGGCTACTGATATTAATAAGATGAAATGGTCTAAGGTAGCCCGAGTCTCTAGATGTCTGAAAAGTCGAGATGCTCACGTTTATGAAATCCAGAAAAATTGATTCTAAAAAAGAAGGAAGTCTCCGATTAGGTATCTACCGATGTTAGTTGACAGCGCCAATCCTGTAAGTGATGATCGGGAAAAATGTCATTTATTTAATGATTATTTTGCGTCTGTCTTTGACTGACGAAATATTTACCCTCGGCCAAAGCAACTGCCTGAAAATGTATATTCCTTAGATGTTGAAATTCAGAAGAGATTTTTTTTAAATGCGTTAATTTCTCTAGCTCCTAGGACTAGTTGTGGACCAGACGGCATACTTCAGTTTTTTAAACAAAATTAGCTTCTTGTATCTCGTATTCCTTTTTCAGTTTTCTCTAGAAACTGGCACCTTGCCTCCGAAATGGAAAATATCAAAAGTAAACCCGATTTTAAAAAATCACAAGTCAGCAATTAAAGGTCTGTTAGCTTATTATGTGGCATTAGTAAGATAATTGAAAAAATAATTTGCCGTAATCTCGATAATAATATTAAATAGGATAATATTATTCCTGTCAATTTGGGATTCCAGCAAAATCCTCGACTACATCGCAGCTACTTAAACTTCTTAATCAGCGGACCCAAGCGCTCGATGAACATAAGACTGTTGATGTATCTTTCTACCTGTGAAAAGCGTTTGATACTGTATGCCATGTGAAATTCCAGCGATGGCTGGAGTCAGTGGGAGTTACTGGTCATTTATTGGCCTGGTTCTGTTCGTATCTTTCTGACCACAGCCAGTACGTTGAAATTGGTGACTAAAAATCTGACGTTATTAATATCGTGCGAGCTGTACCTCAAGTTAGCATTCTTGGTCCTAAGCTTTTTTCAGTATTATTATATGATATTGATACGTGTATGTTTAATATTTGTGTTAAGCTTTATGCCGATGATTCAAAACTTTACATGTGTTACGAACATACTATTGATAATTAATAGATACAAAATGACTTAAGTCTAATATATTTGTATTTTACCACAAACTTCTAAGTGCTTCCCAACGTATTTTGGACTACACAACCAATGCCAAGAATACTACTTTGAAGATAATGCTATTTCGTCTGTTACAATTTTTAATGATCTTGTACTACCTATAAGCGACAATTGTAGCATTTTCTGCACATTGTGAGTCCGTAGCAAAAAAAGGATTTTAAGAGTTAACCTAATTTTTCATAAATTTTATTAACGCGATGCTGCTTTGCTACGTCAGTTGTATAAAATATATGTACCACCAGTACTTCAGTATGCAGCTCACGTGTGGTCTCCTTATATGCTAAAACATATCAACATTTTGGAAACAGTTTACCGGTTGTTCACATGGAGAGTCCCTTAACTTAAAGCCTTGTCATATAATGATCGTCTAAGTAGATTAGGAATAAAACGTTTGGAAGAGCGCAGAATCCTACGAGACTTAATTTTCACCTAAAAATTATGAATCTATTAGTTAATTTAGATATGAATCAATTCTTCACGTTTGAGCCACAAATAAGCATGCGTAGTCATATGCAAAAATCTTTTCCATAAACGCTTTCGCATATTTGCAGAAACGTGTTTTTCCTTCAGCGTAGTTTCCGTTTGGAATGATCTTATAACAGATGTTGTTGAATCTGTAAATTTAGCACAGTTTAATTACAAAGTCTCCCAGTTATATTTCCGTCAGCATTGCTGAAGTTCAGGAGTTATAGCCGGACAAATGGCTTACCTTAACCTCGTCTGACCTATGGTTTGCTGCTTTGATTGTATAATTTTGGTCCTCTTGCTGATGAAGAGATGATTGCTTGCCATTCTGCTTAAATTTTTTAATTATACTTTGGTAAATGAATTTATGGTTTGGGTTGGATAAATTAATAAAAAATAAACAATATACAATAAACTCTTTGACGTGCTATGGAAAGAGCTGAATCCAGCACAGGTGTGCCAGCAGCATTTATCTTGACCGCACACACGACTTGTGTGGGTTGACTTAACAGATTTATCTGACTTATGTAGAACAATTTTTTTCATCTGTAAACTTTGGGACTGGCACAAAAAAACTAGCGGAAGTGTCAGCGGCGCCAGTGGTGACGCAGCTGTATGAATATTATAAACTTGATACAATGTCAGTTTTACTGTACCTCACATTTGTATGGATAATGTTGTTCTTTCGCACATACATATTCAACTACAAAAAAAGTTTTTATTCTGGTTTTATCTATTTTCTTAATGACATCGTAATCGGCGGTTATTAACTTACACAATACCTGCTTGGTATTTTCTGTACGCTTCAGGTACCCTTCACAGCTAAAATAGTTTGATTAACATTAACATAACAGGATAGCCCTCGGGCATTACAACCAAAAAGAAGTTTTCTCTGTCCGTTGCGGTCTTCACGATACAAAGGCCTTATCGGTAATCATAAACCGAATGCCAACTCTCATTTTGGACAAAACGGTCAATCCGCAACTTAAGTATAGTTTTTGCCAGGGGCGTTAGAGCAAAAGTTGTGACCACCTTCCAGGATCCTACCATCCTTTGTTATGCAATTTTTTTTGAAAAGCAGCGGTTATCGAACTATATGCTAAAGTTTAAAAAACACCATAAAACGAGAAACCTTCAAAATTAATATTAAAATTTCACATGGCCAACAGAATTGCAAAGATATTTGGCTCGTCAAAAGATGAGCTTAAAGATGCGTGCTTATTTCTTTGCTTTAAACGCAAAACTGCTATGTTTTCAGCCGTGCATCAAATCGCATGGAACCATGAGAAACGAAATAGTCATGATGGCGAAATATGTAGTAAATTTATATTGCAGGAACGGTTACAGTCGACTGAATCAATTTGCCAAGATTATCGAACCGAAAATGCGAATCTCAAAAACGAAATGAAAGAAACGAAATTGTCTGAAACCAAGGCTGCGCGAAAAGAGATCAAAGATTTGAAAGATAAACTAGCTGGTTGGTTTCTTCTGATGAGAACCATAGACAATAATGACCGGAGGTGTTATAGATATTACCTGTTTCTTGGGTGCCGAGAAGATCGATTAAGGACACAATTCCCTTCCCTAAAGACTTGGCTTGGGCTTTCCTTGATAATCGAATTACATTGATGGCTTGTAGACCAGTGGAACCGGCTAGTGCTAACTAATTCAACGCCAGCTATGCATACTAGTTAGCTGTGGCAATGGTTCGGAGCTGAAACTACAATTGTTGCTTGTATTAATGATACAACAGCATATCTATTTTGAGGTAGGCAAACATATTCATAACTCGTTCCTCTGAAAACGGATCAAAGATAAATATTTTAAAGTTGAACTTTCTGTTTTGTAACCAACTAGCCTGTAGGAGAAGGGGAAGATTAAAAACTATACATAAAGCGTTTGTAAATCCGTTACAAAAATGAGTTTGTTATATTGTAACACTATTAAAGGACCTTTTTAGCTGCAAACAGACTGAAGTTTGTGATTTTCATGTAGTAATTTTCTTACACGAAACGGTGAGTTTAGAACATCAGGCTGCACAGAAAACGGTTCTTGGTTTCATACTTAAAACTGCTGATAATATTGGAACATCTCAGTAACTAGCATCGTGTTTAGAAGAGGTGCACCAGGTAATCATGATAAAATTAATCGATTGATTGACTAGGGATTTTATTTATTTATTGATTGCTTGACTGACTGATTGACTCTAATTTCTTGTGTGACTGACTCCTGTAGCATTAATTTGCAGCAGCCGAATCGCTATGCGAAGAACTAATCGACGAAAACGAAACGCTCAAAAAAGAAGTCGCCGAGCTTCAACAGGAAATCGAGGAACTTCAAGATCAGTATCGCGAAGAAGAAATTGAAGAATTTCGTGAATTGCAACGTGAACTCGAACAAACGGCGAAAAATTGTCGCGTACTGCAATTTAAACTTCGAAAAGCTGAGCGAACGCGTGAACAAACCGAAGCCGATCGACAATATTTAGACGATAAAGTAAAAGAGTTGATGCAAAGATCATCGACGCTCGTTGAAGGTCATGGGGACACTGCCTGTGATGGGGTTAGTTTGGCCTTAACGAAACTTTACTTCTAAAATCAATATGGAAAATGCAACCCTGAGGTACACAACGCTTAAATTTGCTGCTCAAATTTTGATAAAATTTGAGTCATCTTTTTTGCAGTTTTGGTAAGTTTGAACGAGTGGACACTGTTCAAACATATCAAGGACGTGCTTTCACCAACCATCGACATGACTTATTACTTGAACAAGTTTGAGATCTTTTATCTCAAATTTTGAAACATCGCAATTTTCCTTTAAACACCCCATCAAACTTTGATCAAGATTTGATCAATGTTTGAACTCAAATTTTGAATGAAAATTTTGAACTTCTGACCGGACAATAGGAATGCAACCTGCGTCTTCCTTATGCTTAAGACAGTGCTATGCGCTATCCAGTTTCCATTTTGCTATCGTGGCCATGTAGCATTGCAACCCTCAGAATTATCGGGGTGCTGTATGTGGTAAACACAGCATCGAATGATTTGTTAATGTTTACAATACTATATCGCACAACGAATTACGGTACGGAACGATCCTCATATTACAGCATAACTTACAATTATAAAAGAGAGCCATTAAAGCCTCGAATGTGGTTACGTCACTCGAGTTGTGATATGTCGGCTATTTTCTCAGCACGAATAGTGATAAACAAAGTTATAAATGCTTTAAAACAAGCCTAACCTTGTACATACTGCTTTAATTTGCATTTTCCATACCGAGGATGCAGAAAATTGTACCAGCAATCCTGGCCACTCTCGTTAGCCACTGAGCTATTCTTCAGCCATTGGTTGGATTCTTAAGGTTTTCACAATGCGAGCAAACAATAACAGATGTACAAGCTTTCAGTGGACGTCGATAGTTAATTAGACTTGTAAAATTGGTAGTTTTCAAATAGAGGCTTTTAAAAACTAAAGTATCACTACAGCTAGAAAAACTTCCAAACATTCATATATTCTATAACCAAATGCTTCTAATGCGTTGGCTCAACATTTAGATCACGAAATGTTCTTCCGGCGAGCGTATATATTTCCGATCTGTCTACACAGGCATACGACAAATTTATTATAAATAAGTATGTCGTACTGTATTGTAGCTATGTATAATAGAGAGTGTGGTTTACAGAGATGTATCCGTTCAACATAGAACTGCCCTAATTTGAGGCGCACATTTATGAAAGTCCTGTGCCGTTCAAAAAGGGCATGCCACTGAAACTATTTGCATGTTGGTTTATGTGATAGGTATACCAAAGGGAAACGGTATAAGGAAAAATTGGCCTGTAAACAACGGAACATAGCAAATTTTCAAAATTTGTGACTGTTTTTATAATTTTTATATATATACTACGCAATTTTTTTCTAACTTTACAAATGCTATATTACTAAGATTTCAGGTATCATCTCCGCAACAACGCCATCGCCAACAACAATCGCAGCATGAAGAAGAACTCGAAGCTGAATTGCGGATTGCCAAAGAAGTTTCAGTTCGTCTTCATAACGAATTAGAAGCGAACGAAGAAAAACGATCGAAACTTGAAGATGAACTGTTTAGACAGAAAGAACGATTGCGTGAAGCTGAACTGCGTGAAAAGCAACTCGAGCTGGTCCGACAAACTGAGGTAGTTCATGTCTGAAAATGCAAAAAAAATATAGGACGGGGCGCTGGTTCTTTTCCAGTATCCCCTAGTCGAGTCAAATGGTATCCAACATAACCATATTTCGAAGAAAAAAACTTCTGGGTTCCTCAAAGGGACCTCAAAAAATCGAAAAAAATTTTCAGGGATATGGGTAAAATAAGTAGTTTCTGAACCGTTCTGCTGAATCGATTGATACCAAAATCAGCTCTATATCGTTAAAATTGACAATATTCGGGCTGGGGGAGATAATAAAAAGAACCGGGGCTCTATCGAAAAATTCTGGGGGGACAGAACATAGTACATAATGCAACCGTTGTCCGGTTATGTGTATGCTACTTACTATGAGTTTGTATACACACACGTATGACTAACTTGCTATAATTTTGGGGGATCGCTTTATATATTCGTCGCCCTGGCATATATCTCTATACATATATACAAAATTGACCAACATGGCAAATTTCTGGTTAGGACGCTAGCAGATTTCTAAATATACTTTCATGATTGACCAACTTGCCATATTTATTGATGAACGAACTATATGGCCGTCCCCAGGTATATTTTTGCGCAAGTGGGTAAGTCGCGTGTTTATGGTTTTTACCGATGTTTCTACGCCTAGTCGTTCAGCTGGGTCGTACACCGTTAGTGGACAAATTGAAAATAGTGGTATTTATTTCTTGTTAAAGATATTGTGCCAGCGTGTAGGTCACACCATAGTCGTCTAATTGTGATGCTTAGAAAACTGAAAAATCCCATATTTCAAAAACCTGTTTTTACTCTATGTTAGCGAAGACAGTGTATAAATTCAGCGCATATGCAGAATTTATTTAGGTTAAGCGAATGCTGCTCCTACAATCAGACAATTTATGTGACATAGTAACATACATTATGACCGTAAACGGTTTTAAATCAATTTTATTTGGTTAATTTTGAGGTTCAAATATATTTTGTGTGATTTTCTTATCATTTATAGAAACGTTACGCCTCCGTGGTCGGAGCTGCGAAGGGTACAAATCAAGAAGTCACGCGAATGATGCGCGAACTTGAAGACTCCATCGAACGCGAAACTGATCTCAAAGTAAGTTGTTTTTATTTCTTAAACTTTAATGCATATATCAAAATAATATTTTGCTCTTATTAATCGTATTTTACATGGAAATGAAGAATAAATGGGTTATGCCCAAGCTTTCCCAGACTTAGGACTGCAGCC
>JASANE010012841.1:0-20820 GCA_030248225.1 Trileptium ribeirensis
GTTTTAATTCAAGCCTTGATTTGAAGGATTGTTTTTGTATTTGAAGCATTTTTATAGCTTCATTTGAACCACAAAATATGATAAGATGTATTAACTGAAGTGGCCATTGTTACTGGGGTAACGCGTTAAATCGATATAAATTACGCTATTAAATATAAATTGCCGAAATTAATCGAATTTCAGTATATCGCATTGCTAATTGATTATTGCCCAGACCAAAGCGAGAACAGTGAAATTTGCGATTCATTCTGTATTGTATCGATGTGTTGTATTCGATCGCTTTAAGAGGTTCCTTAAGGATATATCAATGACTTACATACGCCGCTTGTACTCATATAGACCATTCTCAATTCCTGGTACCATCTCGAATTTGTCAAACGTTGTACCCTTGAGAAATTAGTTTAAGCCTTAATGGGTTAACATAATTTGTGGTCCAGGGCATGTGAGTTAAATCGTGTCCGCCATAACTGGATTTACTCTTATCTTACCTGTCTCGTATGACATTCTTTTCAACACACTTAAAAAGGTCAATGTTTAATCAAAGTTTAGAATTTATCGGTGAAAGTATCGTTATATCTTGTTAGCGACTACTACAGAAGAGCAGTCTGATTTCGTTTCTGTTTTGTATATGTTACTGCGTTGTTACAAGAAATTTTAGTCGATGTCAACACAAGTTTTGTTGCACCGCGTAAGAATCACATCTGAAACCATTGGTAAGCTCAACCAGAATAGGACTTTGCGATGCATTACAAATTTACCCAAAGCTAAAATATGTTTCAAACTATTTAAAGCTTCGAAATATACAAATTTGAAACAGATTTTTGTGTGCGAAATCTCCGTAATATTTTTCAGTTGCCACAAAAATTTATTAAGTATTTAGTAGATACAATTTAACTATGTCATTGCAAAGCCTAACTGTCGTCAACGGTACAACAATTTTTCTTGAGGTCTTACTCGAATGGTTTTTTACAAAAATAACGCAATTTTTTAAATCGCCTCTACTAAGGCAATCACTTAGTATCTTTATTGAATTCGAGTGGAATGAGAGAGCGAAGCAGCGAACGAGTGGAACGAGAAATTTCAATTTTGGCTCTGGAGGGGGGTTGAGGATGTCCTGTCTGTGTGTGTCTGTGTGTCTGTCGCACCTCGATCTCGATAACGGTTGGGCGGATTTTGATGCAACATAGCTCATTGTTGTAGTGAGGGAGCCCGATTTTTGAATTTTTTTCATGTGGGAAAAGTTATGGGGCAAAATGACGTCATTTTGGCCCATTTTTTGGGCACCCCCTCCAGTTTTTGCGACTTTTCTCAATAAGTAAACGAGGTATCTACAAACTAATAGGCCTATTCCATGTAAGTTTACCAGGGCTTTCCAATGATATATAACAAGTTTGTCAACTACTTCCCAATCTGGAGTCTATAAGCTTATAGTTGGCACCAAATTTCATATTTGGTGAAACGTCGTGGGAAATGCACCTAAATGTGTGTTTTTGTTGCTTTTAGTGTTTTATATGGGGTTTTCTGGGCCAACAAGCTCATTGCGAGTGTCAAAAATATTGTGTTGCAAATATTTTTCACACTTCTGCTTCATACTTGGTATGAAAAATGAGATTTTTTTTCAAGTGTCGGTTTGAATTCTTTAATATTCTTTTCACGGTCAATTTAGGGTTTTATTGAATTATTAAATTGTAAGTTCATTGTTTTTGTACTCGTTGTATGATGTTTTGTCTACTGAATACGTGGGCTATCAAAAGAGGAGGGCGTAACTATGACTCATCACTCACGGTTTATATAATGCTGCACCTACTTTCTGTGTGTAGGTTTTGTTTGTGTGTGCTTTCCACAACAGACTTCGGGGGATTGTTCTCACCACTCGAATTCTGGCTCGCAAGCGAGCTTCACTAGTAGTTAAGAATTTTAACATTGAACAAAAAACTTCACTTCAACAAACGTATTTAAAAACAAATCGGCGAAAAATATAGAAAGTGTGTCAGTAATGTTTTAATACAATAAAAGTGTTCAAAGGTTTCTAATTTAAATAAAAACTTTTTGGATTGAAAGCCTAAGTATACGATATCTGTAAAATCAGTATAGTTGATTTTATTGTCAATTTTGCTTTATTTTAGCCAATGGTTTCTAATTTTAATGAAAACTTTTAGGATCGAAAGCTTAAGTATACGATATCCGTAAAATCAGTATTGTTGATTTTATTGTCAATTTTGCTTTATTTTAGCCAATGGTTTCTAATTTTAATGAAAACTTTTAGGATCGAAAGCTTAAGTATACGATATCCGTAAAATCAGTATTGTTGATTTTATTGTCAATTTTGCTTTATTTTAGCCAATGGTTTCTAATTTTAATGAAAACTTTTAGGGTCGAAAGCTTAAGTATACGATATCACTAAAATCAGTATAGTTGATTTTATTGTCAATTTTTCCTTATTTTAGCCACGGCTTCACCGAAGACAACAATGGCGTGCCAAAATCGCTTCAAGAACGCTTCCCAAATATGCTATCGATAGATCTTGATAGTCCTGACTTGAAAGGTATAGACGAAAAAAGCTAAGGCAACGTTTAGACATCGATTCTAATGACAAATTTATTCAAAAATTTCTGCTATAAATTTAACTAAATTTAGCAGAAATAGAATTTGTGTCTTCTGAAAGCTTGTATTATTGGAAATAACAAATGGTTATCTTTGCTGAAATCCTGAATCATTTTGATGGTAACAGGGGCGTCGCACGCTGTCAAAAAGTGGGGGGTCCAAGTTAATTTCCCACTTTTGTAGATAGCAGCTGTAGAAAAACTTTTTTGTAAAACGTATATAAAAATAATGCACTTTAGGAAATTTTTTGCAGACAAAATATATAGCATAAGCTGTAATCGCAAACTAATACTATACTAGGTGTTATTTGAAAATCACATACATGGTTACTGTATATTAATTAGTCATATGGCATTTCTTCACAACCTAGAACATATGCTACAAAAGCATTTGGAAAAGATACTGAAACTTCGATTTAGGAATAGTTTACAAATCGCTTGCAATTACAGCAGGAACCCGTTCTAACGACATGTTGTTCACATTTTTCAGTGTGTCCATATTATTCACAATGCAAAAGGAAATTTCACGAGTTTTTAATCAAACTGCCCAAAGATTCTTTGCTCGATTTGTGTACGAAGTCCATGCATATGTCAGTGAGGCTTAATCGTTCCGCTACGTCCCGGTATGTATGTAATAAAGCCACATGATTCAAACGAGGCTCCGTGGTAGTGCTTCGCAGCCAGCTCTAACGAAAACTAAGCGTTTTTGTTACGCCCACTCTAAAATTCAAACAATAGCAAGCCAGGCGCTTATTAAACAATGAAACTACTGTTCATTTATAGAAATTGCTCCAGAATTTAAAAAAATTGTCAGTCTTGGCACATAATGATCGGCCCATGTTTTCAGAGCAACTCCTGCATAACCTCCCTTCGAGTGCCTCTACACACCCTATGACGATCTCAACCTCCCTCGGCCGACCGCAACTACCCCTACATCCGATTCTTCAGAGCGTCAGCATGTATGCTTTATGTGATTTTGATCTACCCATTGAGCTATTTAATGTCCTTCGAAGTATTGTTCATTTATTTCGGGTTTTTTCAAAAACGTTTCACATAATTGAAATGTTTCTTTTTTGCCGAATTTTGGTTTTTGGATTATAACTGTTTTATATTTACGTTGACTTAATTTATTGCCAATGTAATTATATATTGTTTTTACTAGAACGAATATTTTTCTTTTATATGTCTATAAAACCAGATCGCTACTGTCTTTGTGAACTTAATAGGTGCCTTTTGCATTAGTGCTATATGTGTAGTTGTGGCTCAACAAATGGCTGCGGCGTTCACGATGATAACAGCATTAAACGCGTTCGGCATATATATGATTTTGCTGATTAATCTGATTATTTATCTGATTTGTCTCAACATATCTTTTTATAGCTGACATTTTAAAGAACCTTGGTTGGCGATCAGTTTGCTCCAAATACGGGTGTGTATTAGAATAGCGCACGTAATGTAATGAAAGTAGTTTAATTAGGTGTCTTTTCGCAGGTACTTTGTACATGTACTAACTAATGATTAGGTAAGTCAGTGAGCTGGATAACCAACCCCCCTTTGTATTTTGTAAATGTGGACGGTCATATATGTATGGTAAATAACCCGCTAAATCTTTGAGTCTTCAATATAGTGATGGATTGGAAAATTTTTTTTTCAAATTTTACAAAGAAATATGAGCTTTGAATTTTAACAAAGAAGATAATGACTGAGTGATGGGCTTTATGAACGTATTTAGACCCGTTTTTTAATGTTGTATAGTTTTATTGCAATGGCTTTTTTTGCAGAAAATGTATATTTATGCTTCAGATGATGTGAAGAATACGGCATTTTCACCTCAATCATCTAAGATTCAATTCAGGACCTCATCTAGTGGCAGAACTCCTCAAAGTATGTCTAAGCCATTTAATTTACCTCTTAGTATTTGCACTGAAATTATATGTTTAGTTTAGCTATTTATTTATTTATTTATGTGTTCACTATTGCTAATTCTTAACCTGCGTATTTATGATAACACATCAGTATTTCATAATACGTTCACAATGTTGACTCATTGAGGTGACGATCTCATCAGCATCCGTTTTAAGCTTACGAGAGTTTAAAGCTTATATAAGACACCTGCTTCCACAAGACTGTTTTGATCTTGCCTGCGTAACAAAGGCTTTGAGCGACGTTTACTGACAAAATTATTTTGGTAAAAAATTTATATTAAGGTGCTCAATAAAATGAATTGGTATGTTGCTTTTGCGTGTTAGTTGCTAATACCGCGTTTACGTTATAAAGGACCCCCATATGGAAGTTTTGGCACCCAATCGTCTAGACCACTCAATCTAGCGGTATACGGTGTATATCTACACTTTATATTGAAATAGATGGGGTATGAGACGCTTTCAACTTAACTATAGTATCGACGGCGTCCGGGACACCATCTACAAGCACATATAAGGCGCGTAAATAACATCAAGACGTGGCTTACACCATATAAATTTTGTAGTGTAGTCTAAATTATATTATAGTATTTTATCGACGCTACACTTCCTATGTATACTATCTGAAAATATCACCAGAAACACCATGGTGTCCAATACACAATATAATGAATTGTAGCAGCGTCACCCAGGGATGAAACTTCTACATGGGGCTCCTTTATAATGTAAACGTCGCATAAACCCAGCGTTAACCAATTATGTTACTCGCAGCCATAAACCATGATTGATGCATCGCATTATGTCAAGGTTGAAAGAGAAATAGCTAAATAGAAAACATTCAAATTCTCAGAAAACAATTGACTTATGATTCACAATAGAGACAGCGACGAACTAAACACTGTACCATAGAAAAACCTTAAAACTTTTAAAAATCTGCTATGTGGATAGTCGGTAAATGTACTATGTTATTGTTTTAAATATTCCCTGTATAATGACTAAGTAGAAAGGCTAAATTCCGTAACATTCTGATGAAACAACAATTGGTAGCGAGGTGCTGTCACTTTGCATACAACTCGATGAGATAGATTTGAGGCTTCTAAAGAAAGGCTAAATTCCATAAAATTGTGATGAAGCAACAATTGGTAGCGAGGCGCTGTCACTTAGCGTACAATTCGTTGAGATAGATTTGAGGCTTCTAAAGAAAGGCTAAATTCCCTAATATTGTGATTAAATAACAGTTGGTAGCTAGGGGCTGTCACTTAGCATACAACTCGATGAGATAGATTTGAGACTTTTAAAGAAAAGCTAAAAGTCGTAAAATTGTGATGAAACAACAATTGGTACCGAGGTGCTGTCATTTAGCATACAACTTGATGAGATAGATTTAAGGCTTCTAAAGAAAGGCTAAACTCCGTAAAATTGTAAATGAAAGAGCGATTCGCAGCGAGGTGCTGTTACTTGGCATACAACTCGATGAGATAGATTTGAGGCTTCTAACCTTAGTCGTGCGTTGGTCTAAATTGCGGCAGCTGGAGCAATCACCGAGTATTTAGCCTACAATCAGGGCTATAAAATGGGAAATTAAGTGTTCTTTAAGGCAAAATAGGTGAGAATCTATGCTACCTAATCACCTAAATGTATCTCTTTTCGTAACAAACATGGTTTCAGAAAATAATCAAGAAATCTAGCTATAATTTCGTATAAATTTAAGGTCTCGTGATCAGAACTACCGAAATTCAGGAAAGATATATGCGTTAACAAGATTCAGAGTGAATGTCATGAATAATAAGCCTAGTATGGTTAAATGAAAATATAGATCTTTCTAGGTGCGTTAGGAACGTCTTCTTGGAGAATGTATATGATTAAGGGGTGTGTGGCGTGTTAGCAATGATTTTCTTCGTTCTTTTGAACTTTTCCTCAACTATTTTAATAATGCTCACAATTGGAAAGCGTTCCCGAGCGACTTGCGTCGGCGTGGTCGCAAGGTCTCGGGGGTAAATATGCCTTAGTGGAGCTAACTTCTTACCCTATAAGGCCCATGTCAACTTTAGGAGCCGGACGTTATAACGCTAGAAAAACGAACAGCTTAGAGCGGGTTCGGGGGCGGGAGGCCCCGACTTAGGCTTAAGCTTAGTACATTGCTCCTACAGGAACATTAGCTTAGGCTAAGACTAAGGCTTAGGCTTAGTATATCGAGAACGGCATGGCATGCATTATACTTCGGCCCCTAAAGTTGACATGGTCTCCCTAAAATATATGCCTGTCCGAGTGAACAATCAGGGATTACATTCCAAAACACTGTTAATGATTGAATGTTATAAATTCACTTGGCCTTGCCTATATCTGCGGCATATTGGTTGCCTCAAGTCACTCGCAATTTTATGGTGCAATACTTCAAGGCCTCTTCTTCCAAAAAACAAAAATCTTCGAGGTATAAAAACTACAAAAAATAACCTGATAAACAAGACAAAATAAAAAGCGTTTGCTATTGTTAAAAAACCGCGAAGACTTCCCATCTATTTATGCCATTGAAATGCAGGGTTGTCAAATAGAATCCAAAACTTTAAATGCAATTCCAAGCCGTTGGAGTGACCATTATGATCGATATGACTTTGAAGTCGTCTTAGGCTACAGAAACAACAAAAGCTTAGATTTATTTTCTACTGTATATAAAAATGATGTATACGATGGTTACGAAAGACGCTTCCAATTTCATTACTACGAACCCTGCGGCAAAAAGTGCCGTATTGTCGTCGTTATCTTATATACAAAATCAGGTTTATATAATTTCTTTGTGGTGATTTGAAGAGAGTGAGTTACCTTAAAATTTTTTTGCCGATTTGTTTACGTTATTAACGAATTTGCTGTAATCGACACTAATAGTAGTACAGTGAAGTGCGCTTATAGTGACTAGTCTTCTAGTGAAAATGGTATTAGAGTGAAATGTTTCGTTTGATTCCGGTCAAGTTGTCCAAACTAAAACAAATCTGAATAAAGTAAAAATGGCTTTTTTAATTAATTTTTTGACTCGTCCCAAGGGATTCCACATAAAAGCGCACTCTACTGCATTTATGTTTATCTAACACTGACGTTTATGTTTAATCCAGATGTTTTGTGTTCTTGCGTTTCCGGTTTTTTTTGGGTTTGTATATAAAAAATATTTTTGGTTCATTTGCTAAAATCAAAATAATATTTTGTGATATGTATGTTATAGAAATCGAAGTACACTGGCCTCCCACAAAGGCCCAGTCATTGCACTCACACCACGACTATGACTATAATAGTATGAGCGGTGATGTTTCATTGTCACTTAGCTCTCCACTATCTCCAACGGACGTATACGAAAATTTGATTCGATCACGTCGTCTTGAATGGCAATTAAATCGAAAACACCCTCAGCCGGCCAGGTTGACGGAGGATGCGGGCGGTAATTTGACGAACCTGGAAGCCACCGCCATCCACAGCAATATCATGATCAGCAAATCACCGCCAATGGAAAAAATATATCAAGAAACACTGAAATGTAAAAGCCAACTTAGTCGTATGTGTGCCGAAGCAATGGCTCTTGCAGGTGAATATTAGTAATTAAGCCATTTCTACTCCATGTCACCTTTAGGGGTCGGACGATATAGCGTTAGAAAAAAGAACAGCGTTTAAGGCTGGAAGCTCTGGTGATGGCCGCCTTCCGAGTTATCCTTAAGCTTATTCTAAGCAACAGATAAGTTTTGAAGTTTAGAATTAGTGTATCGAGAACTGCATATCATGAATTTCACTTTCGCAAACTAAAAGGTACACTCATCAACGATCTCACGAAAAAACCTTATTTTGTAAAACTGGTATTTCTAGCAAAGTACCATATGTAAAAGTAATTGGCTCCACTTCCTGTCTTCGCTTGATGACTCTGCCGTTTGTCTCATTTTAGTTTGTTCTTAGCTGAAGCTTCGCTTATAATGTTATGCATAATTTACGATAAGATGCGCTCGCCACTGACAAATTATGTCACGCGTCCAACTCAACTAGTTCGGCTGAACTATAGCTTAGCTGGACTACTATGGTACATTTTATAGCTTAGCTAGTCTTAATGTGACAAACATGGAGCTTAGCCAGGTTCTGCGTGACAAACCGAGCGTCCGGCTGAACTGTCAATTGAGAAATTTTATTCAGTAATATGCTTAGTGTAAAGATCATTTTGTTCTATAGTATTTTCACATTAATTTTAAGTTATATATCTGTATTAAAATATAGAATTAACGTTTTAAGCTGTATGCTGCCTTTGGCGTATTGTTTAGATACGTATAGTAAAACGTATTGTTCGCGGACTAAATAGTCTCTGGCTTAAGTTATAGGGCTCAGCTGAACGCCTCCTGACAAAAGCACAGTCCGACTCGATACTCCATGACAAATGCATAGCATAGCTAGGCTATTCAAAATTTTAATAATCGATCTGGACTATATTTGTGACATAGTAGCCAGCCCATTTGAACGCGTGACATAACTAGGACCATGCACACGCATCTTATTGTAAATGATGCATTATTACTGTATACAGCAAATGGACCGAGGCCAAACCGACTCATTATAGCTGCAAAAAAAATAGGCTGATACAGCATAAACTTAATAAATTCTAAAACCTTGTGAAATGACTATAGTTGAGTGCGAAAAACTAAACAGATTTCCAAAACTAAAATAGCCGTTACAAAACGTATATTCTGGAATTGTACTCGTAATCAGGTGTATTTCTTGAAATGAGATTATCACAGGCTTCCAGTTATAATAATGATTAAGCTTTCACATTGAGCAACTTCGTATACTTTTATAATGAACTTACCTCGAACAACTAACGCAACAGCTGTCGGACTACATTGATGGTACATTTCAGGGTTTTTAACCCAATGGCTACTATCGCTTTTCTATATTTACTGAATAAATAATATTTGGTTCCTAGTTTTCTAATATTTAACCATTATTCTAATTGCCGCTAATTATATATATATTTTCATGTGCTAAATATCAACTATTTATGAACCGTGGTTTGTCAAATAATTTTGTGTTTCGCTTCTTTATTTTATTTTAATTTTATTTCCTGTTTTGTGTTTTATTTTGATCAGATAACGAAACCCAAGCCCAGCATCTGAATTGCCATAAAAGTGTGTCGACACTGAAACAATCACAGCAACTATTCGACGAGCATGAACACACAATACCGCCTCCAAAACCACATCGACGTTTTGACCATCGGTTTAAATTTCCTACAAAGAGTCAATCACAACAGCGTCCCGGTCTGAAATCAAACCTAATCAATGAAACCACCAGTAGCGCTGTTAGCTGGAGACAACGTTCTCAAACCCTTCCAAGCAGCATTGCGGTTAGAAGGATCAATCCCGAATCCCGATTGTCGTCTGGTTCTGGGCCGTCCACAAGTTACCGCGATTTGACTAGTCAGATATCAGACCGTACATGTTCGGAAGCCTTATTGTTGGGTCATCCTGGGCGAAACTTGTCTGATAGTCATTGGGGCTGTCATAATACATCGTATCCTAGCCGTCTTACAACCAGTTCTTCGCGTACTTATTTTGAAAACTCAACGGAAGCTCTGGCCTGTACCACTAATGACAGGTTCGATTCAAACGATCATCCGGTATCCTCAAATAGTGCGCAGACTGGCAATGATATTAGACCACAACTCAGTGCTTTCAAATTTCATTGCAACGAAATTCGGAACATCCAAAATTATACCAAATCAAATGCAGAGTTTAGTGTGCCAATTATAATCCCGTCTTCAGTTGAAACTACAATCAATGGTAGCAATTCAAGCGTAGCTACTGAAAGTACAACGGCCACAACTGTTGTGGAAGCACCATCGGTAGATAAGAATGGAAGTATATACGAAAACCTGGACTTAGTAACCGAAGGTTCGATATTGATAGATAAGAAGAATAATAACTTGGACGCGGGTAAGACATCGACCTGTGATGGTTCCGGAAATCCCGAAAGTTTAAATCAATCACATCAACCTACGACTACATCCAAAAGTGAAAATCAGAAATACAAATCATTCTCGTCGAGATTAGAAGATACGACTAAAATTTACGGCGAAAATATTAATGAAGATAGTTATATAGGAAAATATGAGCAAGATAGCGAAGGCATGAATCAAGCTAAATCTCCGTTTGCAACAAGCAATGCTTCTAGTCCACCTGCTGACAAATCTCCTTCGATAACCATTGCGGATAGTGGAATCACTAGTGGCGAGGAGAGTTCGCTGACACTATCGACTAGGGATTATATTGAAGATAAGTTTTTCGAAGCTACCAAGCTTTTACACGATAGCTTCAAAGTTGAAAATTATTCTACAGCTAGTGGTACCACGATGTCCCCGGCCTCCGCATCCTGTCAACATCCTAGCTCGGATTATAGCACGGCGACTGTCGATAGTTATTTCTCCAAACGTATGAAGCGGATTTCGAAGGACCAGGATTATGGTTACATTACGACAGGCCCAGCCAGCGCCATTGTCACATCTGAGAAGCCAAATGATTTTGTTGATGGAGAATGTCCTAATTTCACAGTTATCCTTAATTCTGTCGAACATAAACGCTATTCGCTCAATGATTCAAACCGTTGTACTTTACATCACTTCGGGCCAAGCGACCTCAACGAAGCTATGCAAAGTTTTAGAGGCTCTACTGCTGCTATATTTAGCAATGAACAAAATGCGCAAGGATCTGAAACTAAAATCAATCATGTCGCACAAAAAGTTACCTCACAAAGCAAATCAAGTGAACTTCGACATGACCAGGATTTTGAAACTATTGATAATGCCGAAGAGCAACACTTTGTGCGGGTAGGATCTGTCAAGAAGGCGACAAAATTTTTCGAAGACAAAATTGCTCAAAACGCCCCAGTCGACATCATTACATATGCTCGTAGGAATAGCACTGGGCTAGCAGAACCTAAATCGTTCCATACCTACGGCACTGTAGGTCAACAAGGAAATACATCGGGTTTTGCGATTCCACACATAATATCCGATCACAGCAACGTCGTCTTTAGAGCCATTAAACCTGAAAACGATCTTGGAAACAAGAAAATGAATCCAGTTGAGCTCTACATATCAACAAATTTTGATAAGTCGTCAATTGACATGAATGTGACGACGAACACAAATCAGAAATCATCTCATCAATCAACGGATGAATCTCAAAGTAACGCTGATATCACAACAGCCAAAATAGTATCTTCTAGCTCGACAGATTCGTCATGGTACACAGGAGCAGACAAATGCTTGGAAATCGCTTCAGACGGCACAGAATCGGAACTGGATTTCATTGCTTCGCAGCTCCACGATAAGAAGAACGGTGTGTGCGGTAAGTTAGAACCATAAGTCATATTGAAATACCTCTTCTAGGTTTTAATCGATCCCAGATGAAATACTACAGTGAATTTTGTAGAAAATAGGTGATAAACCGAAACAGCGTCATTTGTAAATCTAGATCTAAATAAATAAACCTAAAACAGTGTATTTTATGTTGTCATACAAGTATTAACAAACTTTAACACTATATATTTGAAAGAAACCACATAATCGTAAGTTCTCGTATAAGTCACAGGCGTTGGAGCGTTGTTGCTTCACTGAATCGTTTCTTTAAAAAATAATTTTTGCTTACTTTATGTAAATGTCTGTTTTGATTTTAATAATGTAATTTAGATGTAATCTTATTTAGCGAGACTAAATCTTATTTGAACATTCAGACAATAATTGTTGTCTAAAAATTTGTCAAAAAAGGCTTCATGTCATTGAATTCGAGTAGCGAGCGAGTGGAACGAAAATTTTCAATTTTGGCTCTGGAGGGGGGGTTGAGGAGGTCCTGTCTGTGTGTGTCTGTATGTGTCTGTCGCACCTGGATCTCGATAACGGTTGGGCGGATTTTGATGCAAGATAGCTCATTCGAACCGCAATGGTCGATTTAGGTGTAGTGACGGAGCCCGATTTTTGAATTTCTTTCCCGTGGGAAAAGTTATGGGGCAAAATGACGTCATTTTGGCCCATTTTTCAGGCACCCCCTCCAGTTTCTGTGACTTTTCTCCATAAGTAAACGAGGTATCCGCAAAATAATAGGCCTATTCCATGTAGCTTACCAGGGCTTTCCAATGATAACAAGTTTTTCAACTACTTCCCAATCTGGAGTCTATAAGCTTATAGTTGGAGCCAAATTTCATATTTGCTGAAAAGTCGTGGGAAATGCACCTAAATGTGTGTTTTTGTTGCTTTTAGTGTCTTATATGGGGTTTTCTGGGCCAACAAGCTCATTGCGAGTGTCAAAAATATCGTGTGGCAAATATTTTTCACACTTCTGCTTCGTATGAAAAATGAGATTTTTCTCAAGTGTCGGTTTGAATTCTGTGAGGTTCTTTTCACGGTCAATTTAGGATTTTATTGAATTATTAAATTGTTAGTTCATTGTTTTTGTGCTCGTTGTATGATGTTTTGTCTACTGCATACGTTGGCTATCAAAAGGGGCGGGCGTAACTATGATTCATCACTCACCGTTTATATAATATTGCACCTGCGTACTGTGTGTAGACTTTGTTTGTGTGTGCTTTCTACAACAGACTTCGGGGGATTGTTCTCACCACTCGAATTCTGGCTCGCAAGCGTGCTTCACTAGTATTTAGGGGCCACACGTTATAATTGTTAGAAAAAAGAACAGCTTAATTCGCGTTATTTAAGTGGCGGCAGCCATGGACGTTCACGTTCGCTTAGTATATGGCTCACATAGGAACCTTAGCATATGCTAAGGCTAATATTAAGCATATCGAGAACGGCATGGCATGCTTTTAATTTGTACCCCTAAAATCACAGTGGCTTAAAAATGCATGTGTTTTGCTGTAGGTTTATTTTTCTTACTAGGCTTTTCGATGATATTTTATGTTACAAAGCGATATCATATAATCAATCATTCTTTAACTTGCTCATCTTTATACTTTATTACTGAGGTGATTCAGTTTTTATCTGCTTTGCAGCTAACCTGATAGCTTGTTTTTGTACGTAGCCTCACTGTTCAATTTTGTTATTGGCGATAAATACTGAAATTCTCAGAAAAAACACACCACCTGAGTTTCTTTTGAGCCGAAAACTTTTAATTTCACAAACAAAAGATTAAAGTTCTCGCATCGGCCGTATCCGCCGACAAGATCCAAGGTCATATTTTTGTTATACGCGGTCACGGCGATCGCATCCGCCGACAGGATCCGGGATCATATTTCTATTATAGGCGATCGCACCGGTCGCATCCGCCGACTAGATCCAAGGTCATATTTTAGTTATAGGCCATCGACTGGTCGCATCCGCCGACAAGATCCGGGGTCACATTTTTGTTATATGCGGTCGCAGCGATCGTATCCGCCGACAGGATCCGGGATCATATTTCTATTACAGGCGATCGCACCGGTCGCATCCGCCGGCAAGATCCAAGGTCATATTTTTGTTATAGGCCATCGCACCAGTCACATCCGCTGACAAAATCCGGGGTCATATTTTGAAGTTGAAATTGATAAATAGGTACTTCAAGCGATGTTTATATGCTACGACCTGTGCAAAATGTTAAGTCCAATAATTTTTCCTTGGGATTTACCATTGTAATTAGTCTAGTTTTAAATCGGGAAAATTTAATTCCGATCGGGATCGACACCAAAATCAAAATGACTTTTAATTTTAACCATATTCGTGGGCACACCTTGCAGTGGTTCTCGCATTGCAGCTGCTGCCACTTGGAGCTTTCAGTACCTGCATTTTCAACCTAGGTGACACAGTTCACAAATCAGTACAGTTAACCTATATCAAATAATAGAGCGCCTTACTTGAACCCTGCCCACCTTACCCCTCCCCGAAGCCCGTCAAATTTTAAGTTGACACAATTCGACCCGAACATAAATCGGAATACGATTGGGCACACTCTACTTCATAATCCTCTATTCCGTAGGTAAATAGCCACTCAGAACAACATAAACACTTACTTCACCTAGTTGAGCGGAGCGAGGTAATAATATATTCCCAAGACATTGAGTACGTTCATATTACTAATGCCGTCGTTCCGCTCAAAAAATGTAGTTTCACTACGACTGGTAATATATAAAAATCAAGTGACAGGATATCGATTTGTTCAGATGTTTACAATGGCCGCTAAAAATAAGGCATTTCAAAAACAAAGGTAGCTTTACTCGCGAAGTATTCGCAAAAATAAAAATTATCTGTGTCTCGTAAAAAAATTAGCGGCTACACCTGACAAATAGTTCTGAAACTTTAAATTTAACAAAAATATAAACTATAAGTATGAGATATAAACTGTTTGAACAAAACTTTAAGTTTAAGTGTTTTCGGAAAAAACACGATAGAAATTCATTACTGATACAAAATTGATTAAGACCAGATCGGCAATCTGGTTCAAGAGTAGTTTCTTTCCAAGGTCATGATTCTAAATACAGTAGTAATGCGATTGCGGCGTCTATAAACCTGGAATGTATAAACGTGGATTAGCTGGCTATTTTGGCTGAGATCCAATAAAAACACAATGTGAGATATTAATTGTTTGAACAAAACTATGACGGATTGGCGCTATTTTCGAAAAAACCACGACTGATAGAAAATTGAATAAAACCAGATCGATGATCTGGTTCAGGAGTAGTTTTTTTCCAAGATCATGATTCTCAACACGGTACTAATGCGATTGTGGCGTCTATAACCCCGGAACGTATGAAAGTGATGTAGCTAGTTTTTTCTCTGAGATCCAATAAACTTTCTGGGCATGCATTAGGTTGTTTTTGACTGCAGTGGATATGGTGCGACGTATATCTTGGCTGAGCAACGCTTATTTTCAGACCCAGATGAATTCAAATTTAATCGTTTTGTGTGAAGTTTTTACAACAATTAGTTACTCCAAGCCTACCATTATGGGATAACAATCCTATTAAGTCCAGAAGGACCTTAACTCCGTTATACACTCTCGGTTAAACTTCATTTGAATCAGTGTTTTTTGTTACATCCCTTCGCGAACTTAGGTACTTATGGTATTTTGTACCTCTAATAGTGCATTCAGATAATGAACAAAACTGACAGAACCCCAGTAATTTCAATCTTAAACGAAACCAAGATTTTATCTATTAGATGTATACTTTTAAAATGTTTTCCCTAGATGGTATTGCAAATATAAATTTTAATAAGACTGCACTTTTACACCAGTTACTTGTGCGTAACGTCGATTTTAGTTGCATGCTTTTATTTTTGTATGACGATTTGCATTTCATGCATTATGTGTAAACTTTAACCGTTCAAAATTTTAAATAGTTACCTATTCTTAACTGCTATGATGGCGTTGACGGCTAAGTTTTGTAACATTATCGGTTTAAAAACTATAAAAACTTAGGCCCAAGTAATCCTGAAAGGCGTTAGTGTTATAACTTTATAACAAAGAACAGCTTAGAGCGGAGACTGCAGGGGGGGTAGGGTGTAGCCCCCGGCTTAGGCTAAGTATATGTCTCATATAAGAACTAGGCTAAGGCTTCGGCTTACTATATCGAGAACGCTATGGCGTGCATTTTATTTATGCCACTCAGGGTTACTTTGGCCAAAACTTATATGAAAACATATTGAAAAGATAACTAATAATTGTTTTAAACCTTTATTGCCATACTTTTTGATGTCATACAGATTACCAGGTAATAACAGCGGTTGCAGAAAAGTTGCTCTAACATTAATCTTCAGGGGCATAACACACTATTCTGAAGTGGGTTTGACGGACTCAAAACCGAGGTGGGATCGCTGGAGGAAAGTGCTGGAGGATGGGCTCCAGTCAAAACCATTCTTGTTGCTTGCCTGTTAGTCTGTCTCTATTCAAATGACATTTATCTAAGTAAACTATTCTCTATGAATTATGTAAATTTAGTATTTTAGTGTTTAGTCAAAGAAACTATTTATATGTAGCTATTAAAGAAATTCATGCGACAATATTCGAACGCGAGGAAGATTTTAACAATCGCGCTGTACCTATTATTTTCATTTAAAATAGTAAAAAGCTAAATTACAATGGAAAAGCAAATTACAATTTTGATCATTGGTTAGGGGATTTACAGAATAGGGTCATATAGTGATTACTATCGCGGTTTATGCGGACTGAGTAATAGCAAACCTGATTTTTATTCACGAAGACTAAATCTCAAATAGCTTATCTTAAGTTTTAAGATTTTTACATCAACTTTAACAAAAATTCCCAGTCATTTCAAAACAGAGCGAACAACTAATGGAAATTCTGGACATGCCCACTTTACGATGACGTCGTTTACAATAAATAAATAAATAAATAAATAAATATATAGAAATTGTTACCTCGGCAACCTCAGACGATTTTCCGTCGGCAAACTCTGATCAACCAGCAACAACAACAACAACGAAATACAATCAACCAAGCTCGAACATTGACATCACTAGTGGACATTACTACGGTGGATCGTTTAGATCAATAGCATCGACCGAACAACGTCCAAACTTGAAAACGGACTTTGTCGGCGGACCACGATCGCCAAAACGAGGAAAAGGACTCTTTAAAGCGAAGCATGTATCGTTCGGTAGCGGTGATGGCCCCGTTTGTCAACATTGTGGCAGCAGTATCGTGTATGTTTTAGTGTTTAAAGATGTACACAAAGTTTTAGTAAAGATATAAAAATATGTTTTAGTTTTCTATGAAGAATTTTTTGCTTCTAGCGAACAAGTACAGTGTTCGTAACGTAAAACCGTCAACTAATGTTAGAAATAAACCGGATTTTACTTGACAACGGATGACACTACTTTAAAGATTGTTGCTATTAAAGTTTCGAATGTTTCTCAAAATTGGCTTCGAACAGTTGAGCTTGTTAGCTTACCATCTTGGTTAGCTTTGTGGCTTTTTACTACGAAATTTGATCTTGTTTCGTGTATGTACTTCAGATAGCTAAATAATGTTTAGGAAGAAACATAGATTTATTTTACAGCATCATATGAGTGTGGGGTTTTTTTATATTGCAATTATTTAATATAGCGTCAAAGACACTTGAACCACGAAGTAGCATCATGAGCTCTGACAACCGCCGAAAACTGTACAGCATCTGTACCATAGCAACGTCAGTGAATTTTAAAGCTTTCCAACGTCTCTCATGTTTGAATAAGCGATTATTTAACTAAATCTGTCTTATATACTATTTTATCAGGGAAATTAAATGATCGAAAAATAACCCTAAGCTTTATAAAGAAACTAAACTAAGAACGCGCGATGTACATGTTTCCATGTATAAATTATTGGTGTTCGGTACTGAAGTAGTATATATATTTCCGTTTAGAAGTGATATTATCTAATTTTGCGAAAAATTTACCGTACCATAAACACCACTCCTTCAAATGTTAAATTTGCTCTGATTGCTCTAAAATTCAATGTAATTTGTTCATATGGGTCGTTAGGCAAAGGATAGGGGTTACCCATACCCCTCCCTTACAGCCAAGTCTAACACTCCCCTGTCCCTTCTGCTTTCCCGACGATTCCGGACTATATCTCTCGCCCAGCGCCGATGGTGCGCGAAGCATTTTGGCAAAATTGGGTGAAAAAGACAAAAATAGGAATCAAATTGGAAAAAATAGGGGAAATTTGAAAAAATTTATCGCAAATCGAAAACGACTGTCTGGAAAAGTTTAGAAAAATTGCGAACAAATTTTAGTTTCTGCAGGTTTCAAAATATTACCTCTCCACCTTCCCCCTTTCCCCGGCCAGGGCATCCACCCCAATTAAGCCGACAGACCTTCGACGCCTAAACTCCAATAATATCAATGTACATTTTCAACGTTTCACAGAATTGTTATAAAACATGTTTTACAACATTATTTTACAAGTTGCATTATTATTTTGCGGTTTTATGTAAAGCAGTTTATAGCATGGGAGTCCATAAGCGGTTACCCTTTAAGAGTTGGACCATCAGAGCCTCGGCACACCCGCACCTTCCCCTCCTTCCTTTCCTACCTCTCTGTCTCCTCCTCCCTCCGCCAAGGTAAACGTTTGCAGATGATATCTTGACACATATTTTCAATGGGGAGCTCGGAAAAATGGGAAGAATTATGAGAAAACGGGGAGTAAAATCAGTTACCCCAAGACGGCTGTGAAACCCTTTCTTGATAATAGATACCCTCCCCTAAAGTCGACTTTTAATATCTCCTATCTTCAAGTTTATTCTAGGATCAAACCGTAAACCTGTGTTTTTCAGGGGTCCGGTGGTGCTAGCGATGGAGAAAACATGGTGTCCTGAACATTTTGTTTGTGCTAACGACCGTTGTCGGCAAAAGCTGATTCAGTCCAGCTTTGTCGAAGAGCATGGTCAAATATATTGCGAAGCATGTTTCGAGCAATATTTTGCTCCGCGTTGTAAAAAGTGTGGCTGCTCCATTCTTGGCGTAAGTGCATCGATATCTTGAAAAACTGCGATAAAGATTATTATAGATTACTAGATGCTGCGCTGAGACCGTTGGGTTTAGGAATGTCAATTACTATTATTAGAATACTTAGCGCGGCAAACATTTTACATGGCCCCATAGAAAATGAATTGAAAGTTCCATTATGTTTATTATTAAGAGAGTTCAAATTTCGTAAATTTTGGATATAATATTTATATATTCTAAATCAAGATGAAAGTTTGGTTAATTTTAGGACAATTGTCTTTATTTGGTCGGTGTCAAAAAACAGTTACCGAAAAAAATAATACAGAGTATGGAAATTAAAGCCCTTTTCTTGAAACGGACTTTCATTACTTCAGTCAATCCTGCAAAACATTATTGTTTGACGGTGTCAGACATAACTGATCACTGGATCAATGGGTCTCTGAAAATTTTCTTGCTCGATGCGTAACACAATTAATTGAATACATAGATTTGTGCCAGAACTGCCTGATGTATTAATTACCTGGCTAAGTTCACACAAAACCGACACTAATTGTAAACTTTGTCTATTTATGGTCCACCAACCAGCCTTTTAGTTGTAACTCTTCACAAAGAAGTCAGATCATGAAAAAGTAGTTGACGATCTGCTTATCGAAATATATCTATATGTTTTCAATATGGTACTTTTTGTCAGAGCATTCACGACCTTAATCCGTCAAGATTTAACAAATATTTCTGGAAACTGAAAATTTCAAAATATTGAAAACTGAGTTTCTTGATGTTCGAAACATGGTGGGACTATTTTGTTGTGGGCTAACCCGTAAAATGAATTGCGTTCACTGTTTTAAGCATGCAACTTGGTACGTGTTTATTTCTGTGGAACACTGCTGGAATTTAAAAATGCGGAAAAAACTGGAATAAAAGTTGGAAAATTTAAGCAATTTTAGTTGTACGATTAGTGCTCAAATTTTGGTGAGGTTCCTAAATACAATGAAATCAATTGTACTTGGGTGATACGGATATAATACGACAAACACTGGGGTACTATAATGTGAAAAATTACGATTGAAATTAATTTTTTTAAACACTGTGATCCATAGATTTCTGAAATTTTCGTTATTTCTTGTTATTGGAAGAATTTATAAAAGGCCTTGTGGTTTTGAAAATGGTTTTTAAAGAATATGGTAGCAATAATTGATCTTATAATGATGTATTTGTAGTGTATTATTGCCACTGTAGTTCTTTGAAGAAGGGTGAGAACTTTGAACAAGGTTCAATTTGAAAAACTTTGGAATGTTGGCTGATCGTAGATTAGCCCTACGCACCGCGGTCTCTCGCTCTCTCCTCACGAGTTAGCGGGTAACAGTAAAACTGAAAGTATTGTGGACATACATGATGATATATATTTTTCAAGTATTTAAATTTTAATGTTCAGTTTTTTAGCTCAAACAGTCGTTAGTTTAAACTGGTCGAATTCGGAGTTGTTTTAATTATTCCGCAGTTGGTCGAACGACAAACAAAATTTTGATAAGTCCTTAATACACTCATTCATAAATCGGTGTCCCAAAAATAACCAAAACACCTTGACGCTCTGTATCATCTGAACCACAAATAATACAGGCGCAAAATTTCTATTGCAAATAGTAATAACAAAAATTTAGAAAACTAATGAAGTACCTTGGCATTAATGCAACAGCTGGCCACCCTCGACTACATTTTCAACACAAAATTGCATCGATTAAGCAATTTCAGATATGTTAATGCACGAGTAGACTTAACTTGACTCATCGACCATCCTATTTTGTAATAGTCGATAGCGAATCGCAAACGTTTACTTGGCGGAGGA
>JASANE010012842.1:0-12139 GCA_030248225.1 Trileptium ribeirensis
TTTTGATTTCTAAAGCAACCTTTCACCATGAACTGATGGGCTAAATTTAGGTTTTATTTAGCACTTATTGCATAAAAAATAGCAAATTATCTTGAATGCGGTTTTCTGCTAAAATTTTTAATACTCAAATTAATTTGTGTATCATGCAATGTTTGACAAAGTCAATCGAGCATCTGGAAACGAACCCGGTTTTCTTGTTGCAAGCAGAGTTAGTGTTTAACAGCTGTTGCTCGGTTTCTTAAAGAATCTATCAAAGTGATTAAATAACAACACCGTACAAATGCACGACACACGGCAAACTAAGTTAATCCAACGCTTTGTCATATTGCGCTACACCGTTTGGCAGTGTGTTGTAGGAAAGTTTTATTGACTGTAACTGACCGTTCATTGTGTATTTTGAGGAATCGAACTTGCGATTATACCGAAAAACAAGAGGATAGTTTATCATCGTGTTAAACGAGGTATTCAGTATCAGGTCAATGTGGGATTAAATCATCAGCGAAACGCAATGAAGTATTGTGGTATCGTTATGATGCTGCCATTGCCAACATTCCTGACTATGATATTAGAGTAAATTTCTTCGCGTTTAGTTATAAGTTATGCGGCGTTTACGTTATAATGTCCCCACTGTTTGGAACTTTTGTATCCCTGTAGTCGTGACCGAACCGTAGAGACAGTCAAAGTCAGCGGCATACCGTAACCCAATTCCTGATGACATAAGACACACCCCTAACTTCTACATCTTCGTTTCCCGTGTCGCATGCACTCTTAGCTATCATGTTTCTGCGAATTAACAGTAACGCATATTGTCTGTAGCTAATGCTATGTATTATTCTATTGTTTTGTCATTTTTTAAAGTTTTCGATATTTGTATCCAGAAAATATGCACGTTGTGCAAGGTGTTACCTGGCGTATAGTCAATAAAACTATTCTGCCCTGACACCATGGGAATATGACAACACCCTTTGCTAAATACCCTTGAGAGTTTTTTGAAAAATCAAGAGAGTGTCTAGGACACACTGCCCCTGAATGTTGTACATACTTTGCTGTTTTAAAAACTATTGCACTAATGTTTTACCATTTGGGTCGGGATAGCTTCAACCCGACCCGAGAAGCGCATCATTCTGATACATGTCTTGATCAGGTATTAGCGTATAAACAATAAAAATTTACGAAGTTCAACTTAATAACTATTATTGGTTTTTAAGTGATGCCTTTCATGTTGGTCAAATAAAGTAAATCCTAAGTCCAGTCGTATTGACCCATTCTGTAGTTGGTTTAATCGTTTAATATAGCAAGACTCTAGCGTTAAGCTCAATAAATATACATCTATAGCAAGTCTTAGGTGATGTTTACTTGTGCAGACCCGAAAATATAGCCTTCATATCAGCTTTAGCGGAAGTATAAACTTCACCTCCAACTCAGTCCAATTTTTCTCAAAGTTCTACAAAATAAAATACTTGTTAAAAACGTCGTTTCTTCGTATTGTACTATTCTTTTTCCCTAACAGTTAACCATGGCCGAAATCTTCTCAATGGCCAAAACCCACAAAATCTTTTGTTAATACATATGCAATGTTGATAATTATGCTACGTGTTGCGAAGGCATATGCATATTATAGTGTACGCTCCGTACTATTGAAGAAATGTAAGTGGTAACTAGCTTTCATGCAGCACATTTGCACAATTGTTGCTCATTTGATTGACACTTTTATAATAGGAAAACGAGAAAGTTAGTTATACTGTTCCGTAATAATATAACGTTTGAGTTCGTACGCAGAGAATAACTTGCAAAATAAAATATTTTGCATGATATAAATAGCAATCCTAGTTCATTAACTAAGCTTTACAAATTAGTTAGTTACAGTTTGTAGCTGAATATTACTAGTAGCGTGTCTTGTCGCAAAAATGGTGAATTCTGAATGTTGAATATGTCATTTATATATGTGTACGTAGTTATATTGAGCATTAAATTACAAAATGAAACAACGAATATCAGCCATTTTGCTTGAATAGTTGAAAAGAATATCCTAGTATTTTTTGTACTATGGGTCTGTTGAAAAGCCCGTTTTGGACCAACCCTGCATCACACCATTTGCATTTAAGTTGCGGATGAACTGCTTTGCAAAATGATATCAAAAACACCAATATAGAGTTTAAAGTAATAACACCCTAGAGTGGTTGTGAAGATATTACAGTTTTTGTGTATTTTTTGCCTCATAAGCCCATTTTACAACCCGTTTTGACACAAAATCCTGCATCCTAAAAGAAACATGTATCAGAGAATTATGTACAGTTTCATAGATGCTTAGTTTCTCTACAAAATGAACCTTATTTTTTTCAGATATTTACACCGGTTGTCGAGTTACAATAAGTAACGTGATTTTTTGGCAACTTCGGGACACGATCCGAGCTTTTTGGACTACGTGCTGGCCGGGAATCGAGCTGTGCGCAAACTAAGAGGCACAAATAGAGATTTCAAGCTTTCAAATGTTGTCCACTGATGCATCCACGGCGTGTCATCCAAAAAATCCAAAAAATGACATTGTCAAATTTGACCACTGCCGTGGCAAGTGAAAATTCTTCGCTTCGCTTGTCTCACTCACTACACTAAGAGTTATTGCATGAAATATTTCGGTATTAAATTGTCCAGCGAATGTTTACGCCGGGTTTAAAATTATGAACAAGATATCTATTTTATCGCTTTTCAGTTATCTTTGTATGTTATTTTTCAACGAGATACTTAGGTATTACATCCAGGAATATATTATGCAAAAATATATTTCAATTTTTATAATCTTGTAATATTATTGTTAAATTGACATTTCATATTATTTATTGTTTGTCTCATTTATTCATTGTACATTTTATTCTAAAACTTATATTATTATTAACACTGCTATAGATCAGCAAAGAAGGTGACTTGTATTTGACGCCATCAGAATTCGTTCACACTGGCAACTTTAGCTGTCGTCTATCACACAGTCCATCGATAACTCAAACTCATATTGTGACCGTCGAAGGTATATACTTTAATTCCGCTTAAAACTAAATTTTAAATCGTTTCAGCTTTTAGTACTGTAAGATCTTTTGATCATAGCCACATTGTGAGCGACAGAATTTTGTCCGACAGCATTTTTTCAACGAAAAATAGTAAACATTTATTATTCAAAATCTATTGAGTTCGCTATTATGTTCGTAATTTTATTTTACCATTCAGATTTGTTTTTTCAACTTTTACCATCGTTCTTTGCATGATATATTTATTGAAAATACAACAACATTGTTGTCATGGTTACAAATTTATATCCGAAATTTAGCTGCATAAGGCGTTACCACCGTCATTTAACGGAAAACATTTGAATTGAGTAATAAGTAACAAGACTAATTCATGTGAGTAACATATTTGAATAAGATTGAAATGTGTAATCAATGGCGATTCTATGGGAGGTTCTTGGTCCTATTCCTTGCTACCGGCACATATAAATGTTTAAAAAGTAGTTTCTTTTTCGTTATCCCCCAGCCCGCGTTTGCTCAAAAATGGTCTGATTCTAGAAATTTTGTTATTTTTGTGATCGTCTAGACTCGCCTGATAATTTCAATCAAAAAATCGAATTTTTAAAATTTTAGATTTTTTCGATCATTTTCGAGTCCCTTTGGGAACTCAAAAAATTTTTTTCTTAAAAATTTGATTTTACTTACCATTCGAAGCGGCTTGACGAGCTAAGTCTAGTGGTGTTATTTTTAAGGGGATCCGATATCCGTATCCTAAGTTATGACCGAAAACTACCGAAGACTGAGAGGCTCAGCAATTGAAACCCGAAAAAAACCGAAAAAATCTAAATTTTTAAAAATTCTATTTTTGGTTGAAATGATCAGGCGAGGTCTCGGGGATCACAAAAATACCAAAATTTCCAGAATATGGCCATTTTTGTGCAAACGCGGGCTGGGCGGATGATAACAGAAAAGAACCAACTAGTATATATATTGTACAATTTATTTTACCGTACCGTAAGAATCATGCATAACAAGGAAACTGGTATTCGAAGTAATACGGCATGTTTACGACATTTTACAGATATCTAACCTATGTTTTATAAATAAAATTATGTAGCCACTAACAGACCAACATTAGACACGTACGACACAAAGACGCGAGGTTTTCCATATTAAATAATTTTAATCGTTCTGCATACGGTAAATATGTGATGGACAATCTATGACAAAGTCGGCGAGTAGCGTATCGTTGAACTCTTTCGATAATATCAATGTTGGATTATAAATTAGGTGCCAAACGTTACTGGGATATTCCAAGATCGGTCGCACATAACTTTTAATTGTACACAGTAAGGCTAGTCAGTCATTAGTAGGAAAACATCGAAATAACGTATTCAAAATTTTGTAACATTGTTGCTAACATCATTACAATGTAATTTTGGTGGAAGTTTGAAATATGTTAAGTGCCCTAAATCTTGGTATTATCCACAGCATTTCAACGACATATTGGATATGTATTAAATATTTTTATTTTTTTGATTCTCGACACGTAATTATAAACATTTTTTCAACCGGTACATATAGTTGCCATAGATTTAATCAATTTTGAACATAATTAAGGCTTCTTGTAAAGCAACCTTAGTTTGACTTGAATTACAATTTTCGAAACATTTAAAGATTTTAATGTCATCAGTGATTATCTTAATGTTTACATCAGGTAAATTGTCGCATATGTCATTTTTATATAGCGCAAAAACCCATGTGATGTTCTAGATTTAACACAACGCAATACCGAAAAAACATTTTAATTTAACATAGAAAGTTCTGTCTGATAGAAAAGCCTTAAACCAATGTAAAGCTAGTCCCCGAATAGATATGCAAAAAGCTTTGTAACAACTTTTGCAACATTATTCTTCAGTACACAGTGGACATAATTTTGTTGTGATCGAACTCAATAAAAAAGTTAAATTATTACGAGGATCGTTCCAGAATTCGATACTGTTTTGCCCAAAAACTAAAACGTCTTGGAGCAAGAAATGGTGACGTTACACTATTTTAGAAGGATCTAAAAAGCCTTTGAAGAAATTATCTTGCTAGTTAACTTTTCAGAAATGCTGGCCACTGTTGGTCATTTAGAAGGAATGCTGGTCATTTTTAAAAATCGCTGTCAAAAATAATATGGTAGTGGTCATACATTAAGTATTGCTAGGTTTTATAAGTCAGAGCAGAGTATGAGGCTTAGGTATAAAACAACAAAGTTTGTTTACCGAACAAGCCAACCTTGTGACACAGACACTGTTTAGTATGCTTTTACATCACACTGTCTACGCAGTGATAGGACCATATACGAACGATTCTGACAACAAATGCTGACTTAGACAACTAAATAATGGGAAGATTCTGAAAGAAACTATCCTTTTATACTTTAATTTACATTTTATTTATTTAGTTTAGCGTTTATACTTTAATTCTAGTTGACATGTTGCTAACCGAATGGTTGATATTGCTCGTAACAAAGCATTTTCGATTCACTGAACACCAAATTATGCCAAAAGTTTATTGAAACCTTACTCACCAGTTATATGAAATAAATGCGGCTGTTTATGGTTCTCTAAGTCAATATAGTTAGTCATATACAAATTTGATGATGGTTAACAAAGTTTACAAATGTCGTTTAATCAGTGGACAAAATGACTTTTCACGTATGGGATTTTTCCGCATATCAATCATAATATTTTGTCATGGAACATGATTTAAGTCTTTTTGATATTGTACAACGTTGATACAAAGGTAACTGTTGAAATATGCATTTGAAACAGTAATTTATAATGATTACTTTTTTCAGAAGACATAGAAGTCGTTGTTTCTCCAGATTTCCTAATGTTGACAGTAGGTGAATCCGCTGTTCTTCATTGTGATGTGGTCAAAGGATTCCCAAGTCCCAGCGTTGTATGGTACAAAAATGGTGCACCTTACGCAAGTTAGTTTTGTGGCTATGATCAAAAGATCTTACAGTACTAAAAGCTGAAACGATTTAAAATTTAGTTTTAAGCGGAATTAAAGTATATACCTTCGACGGTCACAATATGAGTTTGAGTTATCGATGGACTGGTGTGATAGACGACAGCTAAAGTTGCCAGTGTGAACGAATTCTGATGGCGTCAAATACAAGTCACCTTCTTTGCTGATCTATAGCAGTGTTAATAATAATATAAGTTTTAGAATAAAATGTACAATGAATAAATGAGACAAACAATAAATAATATGAAATGTCAATTTAACAATAATATTACAAGATTATAAAAATTGAAATATATTTTTGCATAGATATTCCTGGATGTAATACCTAAGTATCTCGTTGAAAAATAACATACAAAGATAACTGAAAAGCGATAAAATAGATATCTTGTTCATAATTTTAAACCCGGCGTAAACATTCGCTGGACAATTTAATACCGAAATATTTCATGCAATAACTCTTAGTGTAGTGAGTGAGACAAGCGAAGCGAAGAATTTTCACTTGCCACGGCAGTGGTCAAATTTGACAATGTCATTTTTTGGATTTTTTGGATGACACGCCGTGGATGCATCAGTGGACAACATTTGAAAGCTTTAAATCTCTATTTGTGCCTCTTAGTTTGCGACAGCTCGATTCCCGGCCAGCACGTAGTCCAAAAAGCTCGGATCGTGTCCCGAAGTTGCCAAAAAATCACGTTACTTATTGTAACTCGACAACCGGTGTAAATATCTGAAAAAAATAAGGTTCATTTTGTAGAGAAACTAAGCATCTATGAAACTGTACATAATTCTCTGATACATGTTTCTTTTAGGATGCAGGATTTTGTGTCAAAACGGGTTGTAAAATGGGCTTATGAGGCAAAAAATACACAAAAACTGTAATATCTTCACAACCACTCTAGGGTGTTATTACTTTTAAACTCTATATTGGTGTTTTTGATATCATTTTGCAAAGCAGTTCATCCGCAACTTAAATGCAAATGGTGTGATGCAGGGTTGGTCCAAAACGGGCTTTTCAACAGACCCATAGTACAAAAAATACTAGGATATTCTTTTCAACTATTCAAGCAAAATGGCTGATATTCGTTGTTTCATTTTGTAATTTAATGCTCAATATAACTACGTACACATATATAAATGACATATTCAACATTCAGAATTCACCATTTTTGCGACAAGACACGCTACTAGTAATATTCAGCTACAAACTGTAACTAACTAATTTGTAAAGCTTAGTTAATGAACTAGGATTGCTATTTATATCATGCAAAATATTTTATTTTGCAAGTTATTCTCTGCGTACGAACTCAAACGTTATATTATTACGGAACAGTATAACTAACTTTCTCGTTTTCCTATTATAAAAGTGTCAATCAAATGAGCAACAATTGTGCAATTGTGCTGCATGAAAGCTAGTTACCACTTACATTTCTTCAATAGTACGGAGCGTACACTATAATATGCATATGCCTTCGCAACACGTAGCATAATTATCAACATTGCATATGTATTAACAAAAGATTTTGTGGGTTTTGGCCATTGAGAAGATTTCGGCCATGGTTAACTGTTAGGGAAAAAGAATAGTACAATACGAAGAAACGACGTTTTTAACAAGTATTTTATTTTGTAGAACTTTGAGAAAAATTGGACTGAGTTGGAGGTGAAGTTTATACTTCCGCTAAAGCTGATATGAAGGCTATATTTTCGGGTCTGCACAAGTAAACATCACCTAAGACTTGCTATAGATGTATATTTATTGAGCTTAACGCTAGAGTCTTGCTATATTAAACGATTAAACCAACTACAGAATGGGTCAATACGACTGGACTTAGGATTTACTTTATTTGACCAACATGAAAGGCATCACTTAAAAACCAATAATAGTTATTAAGTTGAACTTCGTAAATTTTTATTGTTTATACGCTAATACCTGATCAAGACATGTATCAGAATGATGCGCTCTCCGGTCGGGTTGAGGCTATCCCGACCCAAATGGTAAAACATTAGTGCAATAGTTTTTAAAACAGCAAAGTATGTACAACATTCAGGGCAGTGTGTCCTAGACACTCTCTTATTTTTCAAAAAATTCTCAAGGGTATTTAGCAAAGGGTGTTGTCATATTCCCATGGTGTCAGGGCAGATCTAGTTTTATTGACTATACGCCAGGTAACACCTTGCCAACGTGCATATTTTCTGGATACAAATATCGAAAACTTTAAAAAATGACAAAACAATAGAATAATACATAGCATTAGCTACAGACAATATGCGTTACTGTTAATTCGCAGAAACATGATAGCTAAGAGTGCATGCGACACGGGAAACGAAGATGTAGAAGTTAGGGGTGTGTCTTATGTCATCAGGAATTGGGTTACGGTATGCCGCTGACTTTGACTGTCTATACGGTTTGGTCACGACTACAGGGATACAAAAGTTCCAAACAGTGGGGACATTATAACGTAAACGCCGCATAACTTATAACTAAACGCGAAGAAATTTACTTGAATATCATAGTCAGGAATGTTGGCAATGGCAGCATCATAACGATACCACAATACTTCATTGCGTTTCGCTGATGATTTAATCCCACATTGAATCTGATACTGAATACCTCGTTTAACACGATGATAAACTATCCTCTTGTTTTTCGGTATAATCGCAAGTTCGATTCCTCAAAATACACAATGAACGGTCAGTTACAGTCAATAAAACTTTCCTACAACACACTGCCAAACGGTGTAGCGCAATATGACAAAGCGTTGGATTAACTTAGTTTGCCGTGTGTCGTGCATTTGTACGGTGTTGTTATTTAATCACTTTGATAGATTCTTTAAGAAACCGAGCAACAGCTGTTAAACACCAACTCTGCTTGCAACAAGAAAACCGGGTTCGTTTCCAGATGCTCGATTGACTTTGTCAAACATTGCATGATACACAAATTAATTTGAGTATTAAAAATTTTAGCAGAAAACCGCATTCAAGATAATTTGCTATTTTTTATGCAATAAGTGCTAAATAAAACCTAAATTTAGCCCATCAGTTCATGGTGAAAGGTTGCTTTAGAAATCAAACATAATTAGGAACGTAGCTCAATGGAGCAACAAAAGCATGCGGCGAAAACTGGACAGTAAAAATAGTGGTGGTGCAGTCATACTAGTATAGTAACAGAGCGCTACTATTAACTTTAAAAAAGCCATCATAACTTTAATTTACTTCTAAAATCTTGACATTGTAGATTTTGAACGAATTGTGTTCGTTCAATATCTCACATCGATCATGTCAAACCAAAAAAGCTAAAATATTTTAACTAGCATGAAGGTCCGTTTTTATAACAGCAAGTAATTTTTACATCACAATCATCGTCGCAACATATATTCCTGATTTTAAAGCACTATTTCAGCAACCGAAAACCTAGTTGGTAAAGATAAATACCGTTCGGACATTATAAGAAACATTGGAGAAGAGTTATTAAACACATTTTCAACTAGCACACTATATTTAATATATTTTTTATAGGTTGCAGCCTAAATTAATGGCTTCGTATCACTTCTGTATATATTTGTGTAAAGAGTTGTCAACGTAATATCAATATCTTATTGGAATGCCATGAGCACTATAAAAATCTAAGTCAAATTTAAGATTTCCACGTCAACCACGTGTTGCATACCTAAAGAACAGAATTTGCCCTCATATCGTTTTTAAAGAGTTTCTCACTAAACCTTATCTAAACTGTATGCCAAGGAGGAACTAAGTATGTCTACCACATTGCGTCACACACATTTTAACATTTAAGACAAATCAGCCCAATAGCGTCTACTTGCAAATTGTAGTAAATATTTTTAAACAGCTTTTGGATTTAAATATTCATTTCAAAGATCTTAGTTCCACAAAGTAGCGGTTCCTAGAGCAATATCTCTGTCATGTGAGTGTCATTTTCCTTAACAATCAAGTACTGTCAAAATGTATAGCAAGGAAGAACTAAGTATGTTTACCACATTGTGTCACACACTTTTTAACATTTGAGACAACTCAGCCCAATACCTTCCACTTGCAAATTCTAGTAAATATATTTAAACAGGTTTTGGATTTAAATAATAATTTCAGAGATCCTAGTTCCACAAAGTACCGGTTCCTAGAGCAATATCTTTGTCATGTGAGTGTCATTTTCTGTAACAGTCAAGTGCTGGCTCAATGTATAGCTTTGGGGAAGTAAGTATGTCTACCACATTTCACACACTTTTTAACATTTAAGACAACTCAACCAATAGCTTCCACTTGCAAATTCTAGTAAATATATTTAAACAGGCTTTGGATTTAAATAACAATTTCAAAGATCCTATTTTCACAAAGTACCGGTTCCTACAGCAATATCTTTGTCATGTGAGTATCATTTTATGTAACAGTCAAGTGCTGGCTCAATGTATAGCTTTGGGGAAGTAAGTATGTCTACCACATTTCACACACTTTTTAACTTTGTGGAACTAGGATCTTTGAAATGATTATTAAAATCCAAAACCTGTTTAAATATATTTACTAGAATTTGCAAGTGGAAGCTATTGGGTTGAGTTGTCTTAAATGTTAAAAAGTGTGTGAAATGTGGTAGACATACTTACTTCCTCAAAGCTATACATTGAGCCAGCACTTGACTGTTACAGAAAATGACACTCACATGACAAAGATATTGCTCTAGGAACCGCTACTTTGTGGAACTAGGATCTATGAAATTATTTAAATTCAAAACCTGTTTAAATATATTTACTAGAATTTGCAAGTGGAAGCTATTGGGTTGAGTTGTCTTAAATGTTAAAAAGTGTGTGAAATGTGGTAGACATACTTACTTCCCCAAAGCTATACATTGAGCCAGCACTTGACTGTTACATAAAATGATACTCACATGACAAAGATATTGCTGTAGGAACCGGTACTTTGTGGAACTAGGATCTCTGAAATTATTATTTAAATCCAAAGCCTGTTTAAATATATTTACTAGAATTTGCAAGGGAAAGGAATGGGTTATAAGTAGATAAAAAAAAAAAAAGAGAGTATCCTAGATACTCCCCGATACATCACAGCCCTACAGAAAAGACACCACATGACAAAGATATTGCTTAGGAACCGTACTGAAAAAAGAGCTAAAAAATTCTTAAAACCAAAACCCTTAAAAATCTAGAAAGTGGAAGCTATTGGTTGAGTTGTCTTAAATGTTAAAAAGTGTGTGAAATGTGATAGACACACTTACTTCCTCAAAGCTATACATTGAGCCAGCACTTGACTGTTACATAAAATGACACTCACATGACAAAGATAGTAGGAACCGGTACTTTGTGGGACTAGGATCTTTGAAATTGTTATTTAAATCCAAAGCCTGTTTAAATATATTTACTAGAATTTGCAAGTGGAAGCTATTGGTTGAGTTGTCTTAAATGTTAAAAAGTGTGTGAAATGTTGTAGACATACTTACTTCCCCAAAGCTATACATTGAGCCAGCACTTGACTGTTACAGAAAATGACACTCACATGACAAAGATAGTGCCATAGGAACCGGTACTGTGTGGAAATAGGAAAAATTAATTTTTAAATTTAAATAATTCCCTGTTTAATATATTTACTAGAATTTGCAAGTGGAGCTATTGGGTTGGTTGTCTTAAATGTTAAAAAGTGTGGAAAAAACCCAAAGATATACATTGAGCCAGTACTTGACTGTTACAGAAAATGACACTCATATGCAAAGATATTGCTGTAGGAACCGGTACTTTGTGAAAATAGGATCTTTGAAATTGTTATTTAAATCCAAAGCCTGTTTAAATATATTTACTAGAATTTGCAAGTGGAAGCTATTGGTTGAGTTGTCTTAAATGTTAAAAAGTGTGTGAAATGTGGTAGACATACTTACTTCCTCAAAGCTATACATTGAGCCAGCACTTGACTGTTACAGAAAATGACACTCACATGACAAAGATATTGCTCTAGGAACCGGTACTTTGTGGAACTAGGATCTTTGAAATTGTTATTTAAATCCAAAACCTGTTTAAATATATTTACTAGAATTTGCAAGTGGAAGCTATTGGGTTGAGTTGTCTTAAATGTTAAAAAGTGTGTGAAATGTGGTAGACATACTTACTTCC
>JASANE010012843.1:0-14446 GCA_030248225.1 Trileptium ribeirensis
GATAACGTTAGTTTACTTCAATTTAGACTGATTTACCAAATTTACTAGCGCACTGCCTGGCGCTTCACGCAATTTATGTTAGCCAACCCTACACAAAGTACTTCTACGTAAGCCATACTCTGTTACCGAGTTGGATCAGTTTAATTCTAACGCACCCCGTAGACTTTTCAATTTATAAAATAGCTGCAACAAGCATCGACCTGGCTTTGATTTGTTAACAAACTTCTGCAAGTTATTATGAAAAATTCCTGCTGAAATTGTGTGCCCGACTTACGTTTCACACGCCAAATTGTTTAGTTAATCTTTTCTTTTGCTTGGTTGTATTGGAGCTTGTTCATTGTGTAATTGAAACGAGCGAAGGGAGTTTCCCCAAATAGGTTGCTAGCGTCCGAATAGGGGAAAATTTCTTTTTTTTTGTTTGTCTGTGACTTTCATAGCTCGACACTGGATCGATGGATTTTCACAAACTTTTTTTTTAAATGAACCGTTATGGTCTCTATATGATTCTTTTGTAGGTTTGATGTGCATTCCGGGTCGGGTTTCGGGTAAGAAACGGGTCAGAAGGGTCAAAATTTAACTTTTTTTGAAATTTCGGTTTTGGAGTTGCGTATATATCGGTCTATAACTCGAAAAATAGAAGGTACAGCGAAAAACGGAGGGCACCTTCCGTGTTCGCCTCAACGAGAGCTACAACTTTGTCTCTTACGTTATTTTTGTGGGACTTCAATCTAACCCAGAAAAATGGGTTAAAGGTCATTGGACCACCTGTAGTGTGAACTGCAAAATTCGAGATTTGGTTAATTTTGCCAGATCTCCGTGAAAAGACAGGTCCCTAGGTTTTCGACTACGCTGAAAACGATGGCAGGAATGTTTTAGATGTATTGTCAATATTTTCCATGATTAATGATGGTCGAGTTTGAGGACCAGACCCTAACATTTGAACCTAAAAATTCGAGATTTGGGAAATGTTGCCAATCTTTGAAGCCAAACATTCGAGACTTGGTTAAGTTCGCCTGATCATCCTGAAGAGACGGGTTGCTTTGGTTTATTGCTAATTAGAACGCGTTACAAGAATCGCATGTGCTGCGCTCGCAGAAAAAGGTTAGTCTTTGATTATCATTTTGTATGAACATAAGGAACGACTGGGTCTGTAAAGTGTGAGGTCACGCTCGCTCGTTTCCCCTCGCTTGCGAGTTACTAGTATATATTACATATGTTTAGATCACAGATGAATAAAAAATGTGGAAAATTTCAAACAAATTTATTTAACCGGAATTCCGGTTCCGGTATGGTTTTTGCCCTTTGCCGGAACCGCAACCGGAACACGATTTTCATCGGAACCGGAATTCCGGTTACTCCCTTAGTCGCAGTCAATGAAATTGGCAATTTCAGCTTTCCACCTTTTCAGAAAAAATGAAATCCATTGTGCAACATTCCAGATTGGCTAAAGTTCTTCAAGCAATATATATATATGAAATATAATATGTGCACCATGGATCCGCTCCCTCCCCCAAAACAAAATCTTGAGTACAACCATTCCACTACTTGAAGTAATTTGTATGTAAACTAGGCTTACCATAGAAGTGCGGAAGAGCCGAATTTTTTCGGCCCCGCCAGTATGCAATAGAGGTGAACCAGGCCTGAAGCTGCAACATTTCGACCCCGCCCTGCCCGTTGGAAATCGAGGTAGTCCCCAGCCGTCAGCCGCAACGCTTCCGTCCGGCCCGTTGGACATTGATGTCGCACCGGCCAGGAGCTGCAAAATTTCAGCCTATCCCGGCTCGTATTGGGTGCCAGCAAACTTGACATAAAGGATACTTGTGATAAGAAAATACGAAATTAAACGTGCAATGAGGACGGCGAAAATTTTTTAAATCTAACCAACTGTGTACTAATCATTCGACCATTGACGATAGGTATGAACGGGCCGAAATTTTCAATTCTAGGCTATACAATATTATACTTTCGATTATATACTCCCGTTTTTGATGCTCTTTCGTATTAACACAGCTTAAGTAGCAATAATAAATTTAATTTATTCAGGTTGTTATTTTTTCCGAAAACTTTTTTTTCATGAATTGTTGCGCTGAGTTTGAGCGTATACAGATGCAGGCTTTAACTAAAAAATTTCGTCTTTGTTAACAGTCTAGTTTGTACTGTATGCAGGAAATGATGGAGTGCAATATGTATATATATATATATGGGGATTCAAATATTTATTTTTAAGTATACATTTTATATACATTATTTGACTGAGACAGCAACAACAATTATTATTTTGACATTGTGAGCAAGCTTGAGGGTGCTGAAGCGAAGCTGAAAAGTCGTCTACCTTGACGTTTTGAAGGGCTCTCAAAAATGGATTTTATACAAAAATAATGATTGTTTTGTCATAGCTTATGCTAATTAAAACGTACTTTCTCGTACAACAATGTGACCCGCTACCATTTGCAACAACAGATAACAATTTTTTACAAATCGCAATTACAATATATATAATAAATTTAGCATTTTTGGTACCTTTCATAAATATAATAAATTAAATAAAAAATTTAGCAGCATAATAGAAACAAAAATTTAGTTGCATTAATGAATCATGGATTTAATACAACGTGTATGGGGACGTGGGAAAAAGGGTTACGAACGTGGGGTATGACCACTGGACAGAGCAGTATACGACGAAAATTATAATATAAACTATGGCATGGGAAAACAAACCTTTTGAAGGAGTTAGCCTTCCATTGTGTCAACGCGAACTGTCGACCCTATGTGTTAGTAGCCCTAGAAATTTCGGGGTTGTCCCGCCGTTGTTAGGTAGCTTGGCACAGTTACTTGTCGGTTGCGATTCATTGAGCTATTGGTATATCAAATTACTGAATTTGTTGCGGAATGTGGTTTGTTAGCTTTGTCATTTTCGCAAAGCGACATGAACGACGGTTGCCAATATTTTTTGTCTGCATTTTTTGTTTTATTTTGATTATTAAGAGATTTTTGTTTCCAAGTTTTGTGAATTTCACATGTCATAACTTTGATGCGGTAGGTCCGCAATTGTATCTTGATAAATTTGTTAAGTGGCAACATTGTGTTATATAATTGAAACGAATTGAGCGGAGTTTTCATTGAGGCCGCTAGGGGAAAATCCTGAAAATTTTTTTTGTCTGCTTCTGTCATTCATAACTAATCTTAGGGTGGATGGTTTCCATTTTTTATTCGATAGCAAATGTGACGGGGTGTGTCTTTTAATTGAACGGTAACAGATCTGACCCTATCTTCATGGACAAAGTGGAAAAAACAGGGTTCTAAAGGTTCTTTGCCAAGTCTGGTCACACGGGTATCAGTCATTCGCGGCCCATATTTCGCGACACAGGCTTCGCTAGAAAAGCCGAAACCACCATGCAGAATCGCTCATCGGGATCTACGCCTTTTTGGTGGGATCACCGTCTGGGCCCGTATTTGAAAAACGATATATATATATCTATACTTACAGATTCAGCTCATACAGAAATGATCTATACTGAATCAGCTCGTAGAGATCTGCCACTTTGCTGACAAATGTTTTTGCGGGACCATTTCCTGGGCCGCTGCGGGCGCGAATATGGTTCGTCGTCCCTTTGCCAGAAATGCCGATTTTTTAATTTTGCATGTTTTTACATTACAAGGAGTGTCTATTGTCTGGTTATCAAGCACGCTGAATGCGATGATGTTGCTGTTTTGACGGTCGACGAACGCGATCTCCAAAATGTAGACTGTCTTCATTTGTTTTTGTTATAAATGTATTGCTTGAACACTTCAATAATGGTATATAGGTTTTTCGGTAGTCTGAATATGTTAGTTTGGTTATATACAGTCCACCGCGGACATTTCATGTCGTTTTCGAGATTATGAATGGGTTTAGAGTCAATGAACCCGATTTCTAGAATATAGTCTGTCTTCAGTTATTTCGTTATCAGAACGGTGTAGAGATTGTGTGTTGCAGGGGTGAAATCTTTTAAATTCCGTCTGTGTGTGTGATCGGCTATAATTCGGGAACGACATAACCGATTTTCATGACCTTGGACTCATTCGAACCGGCATAGTCGATTTATCATGTTTATCCGAGCGTTTTTGATTTGGCGTCTGGTTCCGGGGTCAGGGGTCAAAGAGTCAGGGTTCCGGGTTTTTTTGTCTCATTTTAGTACCCTTCATTGGTACCCTCAATTGGTTATTTTTATCTTAACTTTCGAAATTTTTTCTGGATGGTTTTGTTTCATAGTAAAATGACAAATTCCGATGCCTCTTTTTTGTTTTTCGATTAAGGCACTGGTTCATGGGTTTTGAGGTATGGCACCCCCGAGGTACCTCGACCCAAAATTCGAAAATTTGTTCTGACATCCTGGGCGGCTGAAAAGTTTTACTTGGGAGTTTTCGGGCATGGCAAACTCATTGCTGGTGTTGACTTTGCTCTGTTATCCATTTTTCTATGGGTACGGGGGTATGGCGCCGCCATGGTTCATCGACACAAAATTCCTAATTTTACTGTTACGTTCTTGGAGGCTGATAGCTGTGACTTGGTGGTTTTGGGGCATGGGAAACTTGTTGCCGGTGTTAGTTTTGTTCTAACATGTGCGGTACTGTGTGATATCCACATATAGCGTATCGACGTATACTATCGAGAGCTGATTGTCTGTGCACACAAAAAGCGTATGTGTACTTATACTTCACTACGTTCTGCAATCTCAATAGAGTTGCTAGAATATTACATGCAGGGCATCAACAATGATCCGTATAAGTTTGGATATTCGGCATGCGTCACCGGCAAGAGGGTGGTGTATACATCAAACACATAGCCTATTACAGATAATTACACATAAATATAGTTATGGATTAAGCTGCCCTAGCTCTGTTTCACCCTTGCTTGCGAGATACTAGTCTGATATGAATCTGTTGATTTGTTCTGCCAACAATGTACACCGTATTCTTTGTTTTGGAAAACTCTATATGAGTTCAATTATCTATAAAGTGTTTTCGTAATATTACAACATTACCCAAAATGGTGACTGCGCTAATCATATAATAACCAACATTAGTGCTTGTGGCAGAATATTTAATTATCGATCGGCGGAAATGTTCTCACTGAGTGTTCTCCAAAGACTATTGTAAGTCAAAATTTAATAAGCTATAATTTCATACTAGCCCTTCGTATCGATTTCAGCTAATTCGCAAAATGCTAAGCTTGATGTTGATGCAATCTGCTTCATAGAGCGTCCTACAGGAGTGGCCATGTACTCAATGTATCATTAAACGAATGAAAACGTGTTTCGGCAATTTGATATATCTTTTATACCGATCATTCATTGTTATCAAGCAAGGAACGGAAAAATAAGAAAATTATATACTCGCTTGTGGCATATATATGTGATGTTCTTAGACATCTTATGGCCGCCACTGTGTTCAAATTGCATCCGATTCCGCACACGCCCAATTGTTATAGCTACCATAGATATATGCATATGTATTTTTGTTTTCACACTAGATATTCCAATTCGGTCCGAAAAAATTGTGCATTCTGTTTCTTATCAGATTCGGATGCAATTTGAAAACTCTATGAAATGCATGTGCAAATCTGATGGGATCGGGTCTGACCGGATTTGACGCAATGTGAACACGGCCTTATACTGACCGACACATTACGGCGAGTTAGCAGTTGTCAAAGCAGCGCCATTTGGTGTAAACCTATCGTGTTGACGAAATAATACGAATCGTGTGACCACATCTGCTAGGCTGAATGGGTAGGCTATCCGCAGCAGGCCGTCCGATATTGTTATTGATGATTTATCGTCTGGGCAGTATAATTTTGGCCCGTTGGGGCGATTTATAGTCATGCCGAGAGCTGCGGTATATGCCCACGTCAATAAATTTATGCATTCTTTTACATTTGCTGCTACATATCGTTTTGATAAGCATGTATCCGGAAATTTGCTAATTTCCTGGCGAAGCGAGCATTTAAGCGTTTACCTACTTATGGCTTATGGTGCTGTACTGTTTGCCATTCAGTTTCAGTCATTTCTAGGATCGTTATGTTTGTAACTTAATATTGGACGGTTTGGTTAATCGATTTCGGGATTAATGCGATCTGAAAACAATGACATTAGTTTGTAAAATGCAGAAATGCTGTCGTGAAGCTTATTGTATTTCACTAAAAACAAGTACATACATACGTATATATCTATATATACGTATGCGAACAATAATTTAGCATCGTTATAGATATATATATATATACGTACTTTATTGTTTGGTTATGGTAAAACCGGCGAACCAACTAATTCAGGTTCTTAATTTGAGTGAGGCAGACATATTATATTTTAGAACAATTTAAAGCAGTACCGTGTACTTTCAGGCATCAAGCATATTTGAAAGCGAGCTCTAACTTAGATTATGTGACTATAATCGCAGACAAGTTACGTACGGTCGCGTCACGCATTGTTAATAATTAATGCATTATAATTATCTATTAACAAAATTGTGGGATTTTGTATAGACAAGTATATTTTTTTATTTGCTGTGTGCTAAACTAACTGGAGTTGTACTAGGGACGCTGTCATGGAACCCCAATCGGGTCTCTACCGTTTACGAAGGCATATTTATCTGCTTTGACGTGGGTACTACACTTGCTGTGTTCTTGTATGTGTAATGGATTTTGTATGTGTAATGTTTTGGGTTGGTTAATGCTGTTTGTATATACTAGCTGAATCGAATAGTTTTACGCATATATCGGTGATATCGTTTTCGGCTTTTGGCAGACTCATCTAGCTTCGCGCCAGGTAAGATACTTGTTAATAATACCGTGGGGTTAATCCAGTTTTACTAAAGAAATGTAGCTGTGTAATTATTATTTGTCCAATTTTTACATCTCAGACGTTGTCGCATATTGATTTTCAAAAACGATAAGAATAGTGTGATCACATATGACGACGGTGTATGCTCTGTAGTGCGACAAACTAGAATACGTGGAAAAGCCTCGCCGACATCATATTTTACTATAGATTCGGTCATTAGGAACCCAAACCGAATTCGAATATCTAAAGCACACTGAACAAACTCAAGCTGTTTTTATGTACGAACGGTATAACTGTTGTGTTATAGCCGGTTGGACCTTGGTCCGATCACACGTCTGACCCTTCTGTTTTACTCATTTCGTCAAAAGTTTCCGACAAGACAGCGGATATGAGACAGTGAACGAACGTTTAGAGGGAAACAGTTTTGAACCACTGAACAAACTCAAGCTGTTTTTATGTACGAACGGTATAACTGTTGTGTTATAGCCGGTTGGACCTTGGTCCGATCACACGTCTGACCCTTCTGTTTTACTCATTTCGTCAAAAGTTTCCGACAAGACAGCGGAGATGAGACAGTGAAGAACGTTTAGAGGGAAACAGTTTTGAACCACTGAACAAACTCAAGCTGTTTTTATGTACGAACGGTATAACTGTTGTGTTATAGCCGGTTGGACCTTGGTCCGATCACACGTCTGACCCTTCTGTTTTACTCATTTCGTCAAAAGTTTCCGACAAGACAGCGGAGATGAGACAGTGAACGAACGTTTAGAGGGAAACAGTTTTGAACCCATATCCTCCGCGATTCTTAACTAAGGGTATGCAACTTTGCGATGGGTGTTTATAAACCGGTAATAATACAAACTGCCGTGATACCTTTCTTTTAAGAATAACAAAACTGTAGCTCCATAAGATTTATATATATAATTGATGGGCAGGGATATGAGTTAACATATTCGAATATCCGGGTAAAATTTGGGGATATATCGGATTGTCCGAATATGGAAAACCATATCCTAAAATTTCAAACTTTTATTTAAATTTCAATATTAGACTTTCCCGCTTTAAATTTCAATATTAGACTTTCCCGTTCACTATCAGAACTTTATTTAATGGCTTATTAAGATTTCGAGATATAAAGAAACACTTAGCTTTTGACTTGACAAGATGGTTTTGCATTGATATTTGCGATATAGACATACACTAAGTCGACTACAAAGCTTGTCTATTTTAGTAAACAATCTTTTGGTAAAAGATGGTTAACCAAGAAAGACGCGCTATAGTTAACGCAAATTTATTCAGAATAGAGCAAAAATTTTTGGTATTTTGGATATCTTGGGAATTTTTAGATGGGGGTGCTAGAGAGCCGCCAGAAGAAAGTGGAAGCCACAGATGCTGTATTGTCCAAAAGCTATCAACTTGAAATTCAATATTTAAAATATAGTTTCATATAAAAATATTAAAATATTTTAAATATTTTGCTAAATATAGTTTCATAGCGGCGCTAAATACGTATTCTCTGACAAAAGTGTAAGTTTGTGGCATCTGAAGTTTGTTATTTGAATTTACAAAAACTCCAGCACAATATGCAACTCCACAGGTTATTTAAACTTCACGATTAACGGAATTTTCATTATGTATAGTTAAATTTTTTGGTTCACGTCAGACCTGTATGTAACCAACCAACTAAAGATAAACAATGTTTGAAAACCACTGAAAACGTATGAAATATTGTTCAGGACTTTATGTAATCACGCTATCGTTCTCAGCGCGCCGGAAAACCTATGCATAGATTATTGTAATTGATGCTGGTGCTCACTAGGCAAATAAAACCAGACAACATTCTGGGAAATGGAGATCGTCAACGATAAAGCGGCCAGGAAATGGTTCCACAAAAAAGGGACTTTGAGCAAGGTGATAGATCTCTCTGAGTTCATTCCTGGCAGTGATTTCCAGAAGCCTATGTCCCCAGATATATGCTGTGAAACACTGGAACTCGTGTTTCAGATTTGGCGAAGAACTCTTAAAACATGATTTTGCAAATTTTGGCACGGAAGATCGGTCAGAGCTGTTTAGTGCTTACCCCGAAGGGCGAAAGGGAAATATGTCGAAAGCAATCCACCGAAGATAAATTATGGGTTACACCGACATGCCAAGAAATTTACACGATTACCCAAATAGGCCCTCATTGAAAACAAGAAGCTTCAACATTAAACGTCAAATTAGAAATGTCCAAAAAATAAACTAAAAATTTTCTAAAAATCTTTGAGTTCCAAAAGGTTTAGGTTCGGAATATGAGAAATTTCGACAATCTATTTCGTTGTAGAAATTTAAAATCTTCAAAAAACACGGTAGATAATTAGCGAGTTTAAATCCCCGTGTAAATACTGGGTGGCCACATCCTCAAATTTTCTCAGATTTCCTAAAATTGAGAAATCTTCCTCAAATTTCCATAAATTTGACTAAAAATGGCCAAATTCCTAAAATTTCACACCAATTCCTCAAATTTTTCGCAAAATTTTCAAAAATTTTCCGCGCTTGGCGCTGGTGTTCTTTCCATGGGATCGCTCAATTCTGGGGTTTTCTACAACTATCTTGTTCCAGGTATCAGTGATATATACTCCAGTAGTGTATTGTGCACGCGTGTTTTTGCTGACAGGGTGGTGTGGTTGGTCCGCCACCACCCCTATCAAGGGACCGATCCTCTGATATCGATTCTACTTTGCGGAGATGTTCATCCGAACCCTGGACCGCAGCGTATCAAATTTCAGCAAAGCTGGATCACATCCAACCCTCACTGGAGTCAGTGGCTCAGAAAAGACAGATTGAGTGATGGTGATGCTACTGCACTCTGTGTCAGCGTAGCTTTAAAATAAGCACCCATGGGAAATCTGCAGTGGTTAGCCATGCAAAAAGCAAGATCAATTGAAATGCTCCCTTTTTTGAAAAAATGCGTTACATCTTTGAAGCCAAAGTTTCACAATCAAGTTTTCGAGCTTGTAGAACAGTGTGTGTCATGAGAGTCTAGGCGATTAACTGGCGACAAAGCCGATTCCGTGAAACAGCAGTTTCGACAATTTACTCAGCACTCCGCTGTTGTTGAACAATGGCTTGCCTTCGTGACAAACCCGTAAAATCATAAATGTTGTAGTATAGGAATAGGTGTTGGCTGCGATGCATCATCTAATGGAAACGTTCATGGAAACGTTGGTGAGGAATGTTTTTTGTAACAAATCTGGTTTTGAAGCTTTGAAAAATCCCTCAAATTTCATTACTGAGACACGGTGGCCACCCTGTAAATAAATTTTACGGTAGTAATAATACCGTATCATAAATTGGTTTATAGTGAAAAGACAAGAAACGGACGGAGATTGTTTAAAAAATGCAAGTATTTTGGGATTCCAATTAAACGTTAAGCGGCGACAGTCACCAGAAGTTCCTTGGTCTTGTTTGCCTAAGACAAACGTATACGCTAAAATTCACCGCCTGAAGCCACAATGTCTAGATCTCACGGCAAAATCTCTTCTCAAAATGTCAGGAAAACATATCGGGTCTTTTCCATTATCGTCCCAGCCGGAATTTGGTCAATTTTGAAGACATAGAACTGCTTTTGGTTCCAATCGATTCAGCTCGATGAGGCGGTTCAGAAAATACTCATTTTACCCATATTTCTGAAAAATTTTTTTTCCGATTTTTTGAGGTCTCAATGGTCCTTGTGAACCCAAAAAATTTTTTCTTCGGAATATGGTAATGTTTGGCCCAATCGATTCAGCTCGATGAGGCGGTTCAAATACTCAATTTACCTATATTCCTGAAAATTTTTTTTCAAGTTTTTGAGGTCCCAATGGTCCTTGTGAACCCAAAAAATTTTTTCTTCGGAATATGGTCAGTTCCGGTAGCATTCGACTCGATTTGATGAGAGAAATCTACTGGTGTGTAGTATATTTAAATCTACGCCACTGTTAGAAAGATATGAGGGCCCAAGTAACCCTGAGGGTGGTACGTTATATATAACGTTAGAAAAAGGTACAGCTTAGAGCCGCGGTTCGGGCTGCGGGACCACCTACTCAAGTTTAGTGTATGTCTCATATAAGGATCCTGGCTTAGGCTTAGTATATCGAGAACGGCATGGCCTGCATTATATTTTTTTTGCCGTCAGGGGTACTTGGCCCTCATAACTTTCTAACGGTGGCGTAGATTTCAATATACTACACACCAGAAGATTTCTCTCGTCAAGCCGAGTCGAATGGTACCAAACATGACCATATTCTGAAGAAAAAATTCTTGGATTCCCAAGGGGGCTTCAAAAAATCGAAAATGTTTTCATAAATGTGGGTAAAATGAGTATTTTCTGAACCGCCTCATCGGGCTGAATCGATTACTACCAAAATCAGCTCTGTATCTTCAAAATTGACCAAATTCGGGCTGGGGGATAATGGAAAAGAACCAACATAGCTGTAGACCGTGTATCCGCGTCATCCGCAACTCAATTGTTTGTGGCTTCTCAAGGAGTAAAATTTTGCAACTGTTCGCATAATGCAATGTCAAGGCTGATAATATCCTGATTTTTTGCCTATAAGTATATATATTTTTACACAGTCGAGCTTATTGTTAGATTTAATTGAATAGAAACGGAGGTATACATAATTATATACACACCGACGGACGTATATATATCGTATATAATTGACAATTATATACGGACACCTGCGGCAACGAATTGCTTTATATACTTTTTATACTGCAAATGGTAATTATCAAATATATGTGTGTAAGGTGCTGGAACATATAGATCCTAACGCGAGTTTAGTATTATTCACCTAGACGTTGTTTGTTCATAAAGCACGAGTACAAATAAGCTTATCGGTGGCTTTTATTTTATATTCTAGCTGCTTCAGGGGTTATATTAGTTCTTTTCCTAGCAAAACATACGAGAATGCTCGCTTAGATTGTGTGTGTCGGCGACTTAAACGAAGGAGTCTTGGAAGTTTCAACGTATTTCTAGCGACTTGTGGACTTCGATCCAGCAATATTCTTGGTGCGATTTGTATATATATTACATAAAAGCAAAATATCAGGATATTATCAGCCTTGACATTGCATTATGCGAACAGTTGCAAAATTTTACTCCTTGAGAAGCCACAAACAATTGAGTTGCGGATGACGCGGATAATGGTCGACAGCTATGTTGTCTTTTTCGATTATTCCCTAGCTCGCTTCCGCCAATTTTGAAGATACAGAGCTGATTTTGGTAGTAATCGATTCAGCCCGGGGAGGCGGTTCACAAAAATACTCATTTTACCCACATTTATGAAAACATTTTCGATTTTTTGAAGCCCCCTTGGGAATCCAAGAAATTTCTTCAAGAGAATGGTCACGTTCGGGACCATTCGACTCGGCTTGACGGGAGAAATCTTCTGGTGTGTAGTATATTGAAATCTACGCCACCGTTAGAAAGTTATGAGGGCCAAGGTACCCCTGACGGCAAAAAAAATATAATGCAGGCCATGCCGTTCTCGATATACTAAGCCTAAGCCAGGATCCTTATATGAGACATACACTAAAACTTGAGTAGGTGGTCCCGCAGCCCGAACCGCGGCTCTAAGCTGTACCTTTTTCTAACGTTATAATATAACGCTACTACCTTGAGGGCCAGCTCGGCCCCTCATATCTTTCTAACAGTGGCGTATATTTAGACATACTACACAACCAGGTAGATTTTTTCTCTCATCAAATCGAGTCGAATGCTACCGGAACTGACGATATTCCGAAGAAAAATTTTCTTTGGGTTCACAAGGACCATTGGGACCTCAAAAACTTGAAAAAAAATTTTCAGGAATATAGGTAAATTGAGTATTTGAACCGCCTCATCGAGCTGAATCGATTGGGCCAAACATTACCATATTCCGAAAGAAAAAATTTTTTGGGTTCACAAGGACCATTGAGACCTCAAAAAATCGGAAAAAAAAATTTTTCAGAAATAATCGAAAAACTAAGTATTTTCTGAACCGCCTCACTCGAGCCTAAATCGATTGGAACCAAAAGCAGTTCTATGTCTTCAGAATTTGATCGAATTCCGGCGGGACCGATAATGGAAAAGACCCGATATGTTTTCCTGAACATTTCGAGAAGAGATTTTGCCGTGAAAAATCAGACATTTGTGGCTTCAGGCGGTAGATAATTTCAGCGTATACGTTTGTCTTAGGCAAACAAGACCAAAGGAACTTCTGGTGACTGTCGCCGCTTAATCCGTTTAATTGGAATCCCAAAAATACTTGCATTTTTTAAACAATCTCCGTCCGTTCTCTGTCTCTTTCACTATAAACCAATTATGATACGGGTATTATTACTACCGTAAAAATTTATTTACAGGGTGGCCACCGTGTCTCAGTAATGAAATTCGAGGGATTTTTCAAAGCTTCAAAACCAGATTTGTTAACAAAAAACATTCCTCACCAACGTTTCCATGAACGTTTCCATTAGATGATGCATCGCAGCCAACACCTATTCCTATACTACAACATTTATGATTTTACGGGTTTGTCACGAAGGCAAGCCATTGTTCAACAACAGCGTAGTGCTGAGAAAATTGTCGAAACTGCTGTTTCACGGGAATTGGCTTTGTCGCCAGTTAATCGCCTAGAATTCTATGACACACACTGTTCGACAACCTCGAAACTCGATCGTGAAGCTTTGGCTTCATAAGATGTAACGCATTTTTTTCAAAAAAGGGAGCCATTTCAATTGATCTTGCTTTTTGCATGGCTAACCACTGCAGATTTCCCATGGGTGCTTATTTTAAAGCTACGCTGACACAGAGTGCAGTATTATCATCACTCAATCTGTCTTTTCCTAGCCACTGACTCCAGTGAGGGTTGGATGTGATCGAGCTTCGCTGAAATCGATAGGCTGCGGTCTCAGGGTTCGGATGAACATCTCCGCAAAGTAGAATCGATATCAGAGGATCGGTCCCTTTATAGGGCGGCGGCGGACCAACCACACCACCCTGTCAGCAAAAACACGCGTGCACAGACACTACTGGAGTATATATCACTGATACCTGGAACAAGATAGTTGTAGAAAACCCCAGATCAGCGATCCCATGGAAAGAAAACCCGCTAGCGCGGAAAATTTTGCGAGAAATTGAGGAATTGGTGTGAAATTTTAGGAATTTGGCCATTTTTAGTCAAATTTATGGAAATTTGAGGAGATTCTCAATTTTAGGAAATCTGAGAAAATTTGAGGATGTGGCTATCTAGTATTTACACGGGGATTTAAACTTGCTAATTATCTACCTGTAATTTTGAGATTTTAAGTTTTCTCCAAACTACAAGATTGTTGAAATTTCTCATTTTTCGAACCTAAACCTTTGGAACTCAAAGATTTTTAGAAAATTTTTAGTTTATTTTTTGGACATTTCTAATTTGAATGTTTAATGTTGAAGCTTCTTGTTTTCAATGAGGGCCTATTTGGGTAATCGTGTAAATTTCTTGGCATGTCGGTGAACCCATACCAATTCCTTCGGTGGATTGCTTTCGACATATTTCCCTTTCGCCCTTCGGGGAAGCACTAAACAGCTCTGACCGATCTTCCGTGCCAAAATCTGCAAAATCATGTCTTAAGAGTTCTTC
>JASANE010012844.1:0-72074 GCA_030248225.1 Trileptium ribeirensis
GAAACCCAATCATGAATTTTCCAACAAGATTACCGAAAATTTCAAATAACGGGAACCTCTGGGAATAGGCACCCCGGCGGCCGGACCTTTTCCTAGGGTTTCCTTGAATCTAGGGCATGGGACCAACCCTGTCCAGAACCTTGGAGGTACGTGCTGAAAAGCTAATAAGTTGCGACTGTATATAAATATTGTTGTGTTATTGCTATATTACGTGCGGCATGGGGCCATATTTTCGGTCCCATTAATGAAAAGAATAAATGGTATTTTCGGAAAAATATTTCTCAAAGACACCGAATTTTACAACTATCACAAAATATTATAGGCCATAAGGGAAAACTTCCAAAATTACCGAAAATAAAGGGAGAAGGGACGCGTTTTTGGTGATAACCAAACAGTTTGATCGTCCTTCTACCCTCGTTTTAGCAAATTTTAGCAAATTTTTAACAATTTTAGGAAATTTTTGGAATTTTATTCGGAATTTTGGGCAATTTTAAGCCCAAACGGGCTAAATTCTACAAATTTCAAGCCCAAACGGGCCAAATTTTCGAATTACACACCAATTTCATTTAATTGAAATCAAGGGCTGTACATCACACGAAATAAATCATACAAAATTTTCACTTTTTCTCACATCTCGACAAATTTAACTTACTACCATAAGTAAGGAGTCTATAAAATCCAAAAAATTTTAAGAGATGTAACAGCCCGAGTTTTGGTCGAAATCTCAAGTATCCAAAATCAGGCCATAGGGGCCTCAAAATTCAATGGATAAAGGGCGATCGGATACAGGTGGAGCGTGGTCCGGACTATAACTTGTGCATTATTGTTCGTTGTTATAAAATAAACTTCATGTCATCATTATATTGTATTGGTATGATCACGTTCCACCAGCCCGAGGTGCGCGGGGTGATTTCGCACCCAAAATTGGATCAAAAGCTAACGGTTGAGGTATCCGATCGATCCCGGGTGTTTACTGTTGTGTAATCAGTAAAGTAATTGTGTCATTATTTTGTATGCAGAATGTGGGTCGGATGCGTAGTCGGATCGGCCGGGGACAAGGGGGAGAGATTTCGCGTTTTTCTCACAAATCCGACTTGACAAGTTTTGTTACTTAGGCACCCCAAGGCGATTCCGTTGCGCATCCGGCGATGTTACATATTCATAATTGCTGTATTGTATGGGAGTGTCAGGATGGGTCGGGGTGTTGTACGAAACTCTTACGATAAAAATGCGTTGATGAGGTTTCTAATGTTTTGGGACCGGGGAAGATCTATCCTGACACGCCGGGAAATTGGACAGTTATATTATCACCATTTTATTTCGCGTATGTTCTAAAGGATAATAAGAAATTGATCTAGTAGGACCAAGAATTTAGATTTTCAAAGGGGTGTAAGAAAATTCAAATTTTGGGGTTTTAAAGATTTTAAAATAATAAGGGGGACATCAAACTATTGTTAGGGCTTCATAAGGATTCGAAATCACCTCTTCGGGTCAATCTGACCCCAACCCGTAAGTACCTAGGGACTCCCAACCAGGCGTTTAAACTCTCAAATTTTAGGGCCCTAAATCACCACATCCTAAACCAAAACATCCCGATTTTTCAAGCCTTATACGTTAACTGGGCCCTATACTAACTATTTCACTGAAAACCGGGGTCACCCGCCCCAACGGACTTTCACAGGGTCCCCATAACTCACTTGGGACCCGAAATTTTGTCATTAGGTACGGATAAAACGGCCTCTAACGGGCCTCCTAAGGGACTTACGTTAAAATAAAAGTTATCATAAGCAGGCGACCAGCCAGGGCATGGATATGATCCCGCCCCCGGCCGCCTGCTCCCTTTCGTTCCTGAAATATGACCAAAAAATAATAAAAAATTCTAACACAAATAAAGCGCCCGAAGCGCTTGTATATTTTGTTATTTTGGAAACCTCGCGCCGACCAGCGCGAGGTTTAGTTGTTTACCAGCTCATGGCGGTACCCTTACAAGCTGCCCTGCTTGTGGGCATAAATCATTGTTGTTATTGACCATCGGCCTGCGTCTTGGTTTGTGTGTGTTGGGCTCGTGAACGCATAGCAGCTTGCTTTAATCGTATTGCACAGTGTAGTTGTGCTTTATTTTATAAATATTTTATATAGCGGCGTTATCGGTGTTTTTATAAAAATTTTAAATTTGTCTACCCGCGCTAGTAGCAAGGCACAGAAGATGCCGGAGGGGGCTGAGCCGAGTATAAAAGCGGACTGCCCGGTTCTCCGATCGGGACCAGTCGAGATTTTATTCTTAAAAGTTTGGCGGTTGTCGCCATTTAAAATTTTATTTACCAGGTTTTCTGTCTTAGTTTTTCGTTTCGCTTTGACGTACCAGGGGTGGTTTCTCGCCGTGCCCCCACGGTGGAGAGCTGCCCCTGGCGATTAGGTTCTTTCCGCTCATACAGAGGGCCGGCCTTTGCGGACGTTGGAGTGTCGAAAGGATGCTCCGCACGCCCGTAAAGGTCGTGCCCCGTTGAAATTCGCGAGAACACGCTGAAATGTTCAAAATTCCTGCTCGCATACGTCTCGACTGGTTCCCCGCTCCTCGGACGTTCTCTTCGTTTACATGTCCGGGGAGTGATTTAAATTCTAGGGCAAAAGATAGGTAGTAAAATTTCTAAGCTGAGATCAACGATACTGACTCGCATTTTCGCTCTAAGCAATACAATTTAGCATTTTCACTCTGAGCCAAATGATTCAATGGGAATTTATAATATGAAGTTATAATTAAAAGTTGCTACTACGCAAGCTTCAGTAAAATTCATAGGGGCTAATCGGAAGGTTTTCGGACGTAGCCGTTTGCATCTGCGGGACCACAAGGTGTTTCCCGTTTGTCTAAAATCGAGCCACAGCGTCGAATCTTCATTCGGTCGCTGTGTTATTATTGCTTCTAGTTAAATTGCGATGCAAGCGACTGCGGACCCGACAAAATTTCAAGAGTCACCCGCTGAGCAGAGAACCAAACAGGGACTGGAGCTGGCGGCGGACTAAAATATACTGAGCCGGGCGGGACGTGTGTTTTCTAACCGTGCAACTACGGGGAAAATTCACGTCGGCACCCATTCCCGGAGCTCTCTGGGAGCGAATTTCAAATTGTTCAAACTGTTCGCGGGCCGCTCCAGCATCTGTTGCGCACGCCTAAAAGTCATAGACTGTCAGTCCAGTTTTCATTGATAGTTTCGATACACAGAGAGCAAACTTTATGGTGATTCGTTGAGCAGTCAGTATTTGGGAGAGGGAAGTTGTCTGCATTTTCCTAAAATAGTGAACTCGAATTAACTGGCTATACACTAGGGGTTCTGTTCTCAAAATGAAATATAATATGCTTATCGGGGTATCTTGCAGGGTACCCGACGTGAATCTGTCATGCTATAACCGCTGTACATAGGTTATTGTACGCCCCGATTGGGCGGTATTGTAATGCGTGTGGAAAATGCAAAAAAGGGATTCAACAGTAAACTGATTGAACCGTGTGTAACTTTCTGAAGCAGTTGGGAGTTTTGTTTAAATCTTGATCCCAATAGGAATTTTCGAAACCTGCTTCACCAGAGCCTACCAAAGGAATTTCAGAAATCATTTTCAACATGACCCTAAGGAATTTGGAAATAACTAAACTCTGTGCCTTTGGCAAACAGACCATCCATCACCCCGCACCCCGTCGAGTCAGTTCGCTAATGCAAGTTAGTCTGCTTCTCCGTTTCCTAGGCCCGAGCAGGCACCCCTTTGCAACCCGCGTTACATCCATGTTTTGTTCTAATCGCCTGGAACGCTCCCGCTGCGAATGCTCTCAGTGTAATCGTCGTTTGGCTCAAACTACACCAAAATAGGTAATACCAGTAATTATAGATAAAACATCCAAGGGACTGGGGCCCTCGCCTCAGTGCCCTCTGCGTTATCACAACTAACCAAGATTTAGGGAGCATACCTCGACTAGGCTCTTTAGGATTTGCGCATTAGGCTCCTTAGGATTTGCGCGTGCTTATAGACTATTCTTCAGGACCAGTTGTGCAACGCTCTAAGATTAGAAACGAGGCCAATTAAATAGGGACACACCAACAGAGAATCCCGCCAGGATCCCTCTGGGACCAGAGAACCCCACTTAGGAGATCAGGTGGATAATGAGGAAAAGGCGAGTCAGCCTTATTACCTGTGAGCAGGCTTAGGGGTTGACTCTCCCTCGGGGTACCTCATACCATTAGACACGTGGGCCATTACAGGGGCCAGGCCGAACACCCTGGTTAACCCGCCGGCAGCCTGCTAAGCTAAGCGGTTCCCTTAGGTCATCACATAGATCACCGGGGAGTCGTGGAAGCCGGGGTTGTCCGGGCACCACAATAGAGTAAACCGTGGTGCAGCTGGGATCCCTTAGGGCCAGAACTGGTCCTAGTACATTTTACGTATACCTATGTATGCTGAAAAGATGTCATAAGGTATTTGTATGATTTCAAACCGTAGAAACGAAGTTTCACGACCATATATTTTCCTCTATACAGTTTGTACAGTATTCCGTTCATAAGTTTGTTGTTCTTAGAAATTTCAATAGAAGCGTTATTTTACAAGTTTTCGATTAAGGCGTTAGCTTCGCGACCTTGAGTATGTAGTTACTTAATTTTGTTTAAGTGTAACTGTTCCGCTGTTGTAGTGCATGACTACCAACTTATAGAATTACGGTTATATATGTTCCTTGTTGGAAATCGCTCTAATTGAGCCACAAACTTGCGTGCGAGACAACGAATCAGCAACACAGTTCTAGTTACCAAGAATGTACTATATACTTCAGTCATACTCTAGTACTTTTAAACTCCAACAAGTTAATCTCGGTGAAGTGAGCTATGGCGTGGTAAAGTGTGGTATACTAACCTTACAGTTATAAAGACTCGAGTAAATAACAGACGCTGTCTTTTCACTGTCTTTATGTTTCACGACTACCCAGTAACCACTAATTTAGATATAAAGCAGTAGAAAATTAGGCTTACCTAAAGCATAAAATAAGTCATTGCAACTGGACAAAGGAAAAGTGTTCGCTTTAGGGTTTGTTTAATTCTCAAAAGTCTTTGTAAAATCTCGTAGTTCCATCATATTTGGGCGCAAAAAACTACAGGACCTGACAAAATAGAGTGACAAAGAATAAAAACATTCAATTTTCCACTTTAGCCACATGCTCATCTCTGATTTGTTTTTAAGTCTCAGATACGCAATATGATCGATATTTTACAGACCGTTTATCCTCCGTATTAATAGAATCTTGACGATACCAGTTTTTTCTAAGTATTGATTATACTCCGACAATACATCATGATAATTGATAATACATAATAATCTAAGTTCCCGTCCCGCAATGTGCAGTGAGACAATATTGGAAACATTGTGCATAAAAGAGTTAAGGGTATTAGGATATGATAATTGGAAGGTTTTTTATATGATGAAAATTTACGTATTCCGTTGAACCGTTTGATCCATGAAGATAGCACATTATTGTTTGATATTTAGTAGATTTTAACTCTGTGAACTGTATGTAGCAGTTAAAGAGTAATGTTTGTGGTAGGTTTCGCGAAAACCTGCTGATAACTGCCCACGGGCGAAAACTAAACCACTACAATGTATCTGAAAATAGCATGCGCTTAGTGTACGCTGTAAATTATGCAGCTTGCTCAATATTATTGCTTCAGCTTGATGTTGTTACTGTTTGGCAGAGGAGTGAATTAGCTTACACGGTTGGTTCATCTAGGTTGAGCTCTTAATCGTAACCTAGTCAACCCTGCATGTCGTATGAAGAGTTGAGCCGAACCCGCTTTCAGATCTGGCTGTGACAGCTGAGATTAATGCAACCAAGTGTATCTGAAGGAGCTGGGTGGGCTATTAAATCTGTAAGGACACCTTTTGTGAAGTTCGTTTGTTGGATTCATAGCATATACTTTCACTAACATTTGGGAATTGAGTACATCTGTTATTATGAAACTTTAAAACTCTACCGGCCATGATTACTATCAGAAGTTCCAAGCCGAGCTCAGAAGACCATGGTTAATAGGATCCAAGCCAAGCTGAATCGAGCCTGTTTAGACCGAGTGCATAGCCAAACTGTTTATGGTACACAAACAGCAGGGCCAAGCCAACCTGGAAATTTTGTTTCTTTCGCAGCTCTATTGCTTAGACAATCTGAGACATGAAAATCGTTAAGTAGTCGTGTGTCAGTACTCGGATAATTGGGTGAATTAAGGTATATTGTGACACAATTGTCTAGAAGAGGTCATAAGCCCACTTCGCCAAGCAGCAGCAATTTTGCATAAAACTCTTATTTGAGTTATAAACTAATCCTAAGCATAAGTCGGGGCTGCCACCAGCAAGCCCCACGGCCTAAACTGTTTTCTAACTATACAACGTTCAGCCTCTAAAGATAAAATGGTCAGATTTACCAATACATGATGATGCATGCCGATTGTTGTTTCGGATCAGTCTAATGTTCAATAAATATTTTAATTCTACGAAAGATTTATTCTATCAAAATTCAAAATAAACCAAAAACTTAAAATACCAAAATGTCAAACAAAACTAACATTTGAGATCACTTGCCCGAATAAACAATGTCAGCTCCCTTAAGATATTTTGTTCAGTTTTACACATAGCTTTGCAAGGTTTATTGATCCAAAGCAGTGCAAACTATGTTCGGGTGCTGATTTCAACGACTAATCAAAAAGCGTCAATGTCATCTAGAGATATATACCACTGCTAGTATGAAAGCTAATTGTGCCAAGTTAAATTAAGTAATAGAGTAATGCCATTATACAAATACATGTGTTTTAAAGATATTTTGTGTGGAATTTGATACGGATTTGGTAATAACGTTTATATAATCAGAGAAATGGATACCATCATAAAAATGTAATAAACTTGGTATCAAAATAATATTCACCGCTTGAAAGTGTAAAACGACTACTAATTGAACGACGATCAACATTTCGTTTATTTTACTCCACAAACGTGGGAAAACTAAAAGTTTTTCTTAAACTATTAGATGCAATGACACCAAAATTGTGATCTACAGTTAACTACGTTTTAGTGTGTAAAAGTAGCACAACGACTATAGTTTTATACAGGTAAATGATCTCTTCCAGGAAATGCTGACAACAAGTCTAGGTACACATGCATCAGGACTGCAGGCAGAGTCAAATTATACTTACTCGATCTATGTACCATTGAGTTTGTAACCTATCGAGTCTGAATGGAAACAGAAATTTAAGCTATCCAATCATGCAGACTATTGAAAGTTAGCAGCGTAGCGCAGTTATGAATTAGTATTTATTCGAATAATTAAAAGATGAGGCGTCTACATATTTTGAACATAATTATCGTGGCAAAGGCGGTAGGATGTGTTTTTGACGATTGATCAGTCAAATACAGAACCGTATTAGTACTTTTAACTCGTAAATCCTGTGCACATATTTTCTATTTTAAGATAAAGCAACATAAAACGCCAGCCTTTAGAAAATCGCGATTTCAAACATTCTTGTACATTTGCAGCAAGTATGACCATGTGTATCACTAGAGAACGCCAATTGTAAATCGACTTAAACGTCAACTAGTGATATTTGCTATTGACCTTTAGATTTATTTGATAAACAAAACTAAATTCTACAACTATTAATAGTAAATATTCTTCGGATCAATGTCTTCTAGTAACCCGTTTAGTGTATATCCGTAGAAACGGAACGGCCTAAAACATCAAAAAAATTGATACAGTTTAAAAATCCTTGGAAAATCGTAATTCAATCGATCACGAAATGTGTTGCTACTATGTTTTGACTGGTCGCTTAAAAGAATATATTGTTTTTTATTCAGGTTTTATACAATATTGTATGATTTAAGGACGCCATTTCATAGCCTCGTATATCCTTTTCGGAGTTAGAATCCTGCGCATGGGTACCCGAACGGATCGGGTACCTAATCTAATGACAGTGTGTGAAGTCTTTTCCGTAGTTATACAATTCATATCCTATTTTGAAGCTCTGTATTTGAAGCCCTTCAAGAATTGTCAAAGACACATGGAATAACAGTAGTTTGAAATTTCGGCCTAAACGAAGAAAAACACAATGCAACTATGAGCAGAATGTGGCATTTTTGTTATTACAACGTTGAACGTTTTATTTCGTTTTGATAAGTTTAGTGCAATACTTAAAAACACTAATACTTCTATCTTCTCTTGTGTCCTGTGTATCTGACTTTGGGCACTATTTAGACCTGCTGCGCCTTCTCATTTGCCGTCATAAAACATAGACAACAGCTCTAACCGTTACACGGCAATATCGAACTACAGGTAAATATTGCGGTGAATGAATCTTATTTTTTTCTGATCATGAGCTAGTGAAATATTAAAGTTCATATAATATGTATTCAATATATTAATATTTTAACAATTTAATATTTAATACCTCAAAAACGTTTCCCACTTGAACGATCTCAAGTTGAACCCCCGCCTATAACAGAGTGGGATAAAATTTAATATCAGTACTATAGGAGAAATAATTTAAAGCTTAATTGTGGCCCCAGGCTATTGGCAAGGCATAGAGTTTTTTGGTCTAGATTTAGCCTTAGGCTTCGAGAGACAAAACATACGATCATTAGAGGGGAAAACATGGCATGGAACGTAAATCTAAATATCTTTTAATTTTTTTAGTTTGATTTTGCCGATTAGCGGTGCCTCTGCGAACACCAGTTAGCTGACTATGCCATGGGGTACTTTATAACGATTTTAATGCCGTTTCATCCCGTTTTAAAAGCAGACCGATGCGATAAATATAACTACCGCATGTACATAGGTGCTGCATAAATTTATTTGTTTTGTCTGTTTATAATTTGTACCTCACTATGGCTTGCTTATATATAATCACCATCGGATAAAAATATATTTGTAGCAAAACTAAGCAAATTTAAGAAAAATATAGCATTACTTATGCAATTGCATTCAATGATTCAAATCGGTTATTTGAGACGTCAGTTGTCGAAAGCGGTCACACATTTGTAACCGTTAACTGTATTTTGGCAAAAGAAGTTTTCTGGGCAAGGACGTGTCATTGTAGAGCAGTAATCTAAAACAAAAAATATTAAATCTACGCTAGTACGTTACATGCTGCAGTCATTACATGTGTTTCACTCAAATATAGTTTTTGACGGGTTAAAGTCACCTATATAGCACTTAAATTTGAGTACTGTTTTAATTACTTAAATGCATGTTGATTAAAATTGTTTAAATATAATAGCGATATCAGGCAGTATCGGAACGAGCAGACAGAGTGTCAATTTTATAGTGGTAGCCTACTTTCTATTTTCATTCTGTTGAAATAAAATATCTGTTTACTATATACATAAGCGAAACAATTAGAATGTTGATGTTTTAATTACAAAGTAATTCGGGACAGTGTGAATCGAAGTTGAATTAAGGCATAGGGATAGATTTCGTCTTTTTATGCGTGAATTAACGTGTATTTAAAACAATATTGAGCAAACTTGCCGTACTGGTAAATTTAACGTTGATTGTTCATCTGTGAGCCTCGTACAATAGCCAAAATGCTCTTAATGAGCTGTTGCTCGGTTCCTTAACGAAACATGTAAAGCGAGGAAATAATAACACAGCTGCAAACGTACGCAGCACAACAAACTTCGTTAGTATATTAGTTAACAGTGTATGCTATTCCTGTTGTGCAAAGTTATGAACTAAATAGCTAGGTCTTTGCATACGAAATTTGTTATGCAAAACTGTAATATTTTTATTTGATGATTTTACGTCAAAAATTCACCCTTGAAAATAGCTGTAAAGCATGTCAATTTCCACAAAATTTATAATAATTTACATAGCTTCGCAAACAACAGCGTTACTTTTGGCTGTTACCATTACTGCACAAAATGCATGTGAATGCTGTGTATATTGCATACTGTGCATATAGTGCATATTGCTTCCAATATGAAGTGTTAAGCTCAATCTGATTACAATGGATTACGTTTAGTTCTGATCCAGTGTTATGCTTCATCAAAGTGTGATGTGTGCGTAATATTGTTTGAAGAACTATCGTTTAGGTGTATGACTTGCAAGAAAGATGGGTTAGTTTTTGTGCGTAAATCTGATTTTACAATTATAAGCAATAAGTTCATATTACTAACTAACATATTACATTTAATTAGTTCATTCGCGTCGATAAAGTGCAGTTAATACCTACACCTTGGTAAAAGCTTGCCGGTTTGATACACCGATATCGTGATGTATAAGATATACTTTAATTAGAAATTTGACGCAATGTTTTCAACTCAAATTTTTCAAACAATTTCACATGGTAATTGTGAAGTGTTGTGGCACAACCCAGTCGTCAGATAAAAAGGATATTTACATAGCACGTTTTCGAGCAACAGCAAGCAGATATGACATGCTTACTTGTAAATTTAGAGGTAGTAGTATCTTGAACAGTAGTTGATGTGAAAGGTACGCAAAACGAACGTCCGGTGACTGTTGTTCGGCAAGAATATCCAGGGCCACAATTACTTCGAGGGCACGTTTCTATCAACAAAATCAGAAAACAGTATTATTTTGCGGCACAATGATATAAAATGTAAACTCAAACAATAATAATTTTGATTCCGATATTTCATTTGAAAATTTTAATAAACCATTGCTTATGAAAAGCTTCTCAACTTAAAACATAGTTTAATATTAGCTGGCGATCATTATTTTAATTTGAGAGTTCGCAAGATTTCAGAATTTTTTGCTGCAGCGGATGTGTGATATATGCTTTCAAGCGGCTTAAGTTTATCTAAACCACAATTAACATTATGCCGAGCGTTACATAACTGCAGCAGCGTACATTCGTTGGCTGTACTAGGTACCTCGCAGGAGCACTATCCGCCAGTAAATAGTTCAATGTTTTGCGTCCGCCCCTCGAAAGCATGCCATCTAGATTTGTTTCTTGTAGCTAAGGTTGTAAAATAGGCAATTAAATTATTAGGCACTTATACGATGTATATGTATTGAAAAACGGCCACGGTACCGCTAACTGATTAGTTTACAACTTTAGGCCACGTTTACTTTGAACGTTAACTCTTTTAATGAAACGCCGAAGTAAACCATCCGCATGTAGATACTAAACATATGTCGCTAGACAATATTGTGTGGTTTGTAATTCTATGTGACAAGCGAAATAAGTCGGAACTTATAATTTTATTTATATATTCGGTAATGGTTATTCGAATCCGAGCAATCAGTGTACAGCATTCATTTTGTAAAAATCGAACAAGCTAAGTATAATCTGTCTAAATTATTTCGTGTTGTCAATTTAACAAGCATCTCCTGAAATATTTGGCGACTTGTTCTGCAGCGACAAAAGTGCTGGCTGAGCACAGATTGCATTGACCTTTCGTCTAATAACCGTTAATATGTTTAGCACTTACCTACAACGGCTACATAACAATCGAACAAGCTAAGTATAATCTGTGTATAATATTTCGTGTTGTCAATTTAACAAGAAACTCCTGAAATATTTGACGACTTGTTCAGCAGCGCAAAAGTGCTGGCTGAGCACAGATTGCATTGACCTTTCGTCTAATAACCGTTAATATGTTTAAAACTTACCTACAACGGCTACACAACAATCGAACAAGCTAAGTATAATCTGTCTAGAATATTTCGTGTTGTCAATTTAACAATCATCTCCTGAAATATTTGGCGACTTGTTCAGCAGCGACAAAAGTGCTGGTTGAGCACAGATTGCATTGATCCTTCGTCTAATAACCGTTAATATATTTAACACTTACCTACAACGGCTACACAACAATCGAACAAGCTAAGTATAATCTGTCTAGAATATTTCGTGTTGTCAATTTAACAAGAATCTCCTGAAATATTTGGCGACTTGTTCAGCAGCGATAACAATGCTGGCTGAGCACAGATTGCATTGACCTTTCGTCTAATAACCGTTAATATGTTTAACACTTACCTACAACGGCTATACAACAATCGAAAAAGCTAAGTATAATCTGTCTAAAATATTTCGTGCTGTCAGTTTAGCAAGAATCTCCTAAAATATTTGGCGACTTGTTCAGTAGCGACAAGAGTGCTGGATGAGTCCAGATGGTATTGGCCTTTCGTCTAATAACCGTTAATATGTTTAGCACTTACCTACAACGGTTACACAACTATCGAACAAGCTAATCTGTCTAAAATATTTCGTGTGTCAATTTAACAAAAATCTCCTGAAATATTCGGCGACTTGTTCAGCAGCGCCAAAGGTGCTGGCTGAGCGCAGATTGCATTGACCTTTCGTCCAGTAACCGCTAATATGTTTAACACTTACCTACAACGGTTACACAACAATCGAACAAGCTAAGCATAATCTGTCTAAAATATTTCGTGTTGTCAATTTAATCAGAATCTCCTGTAGTATTTGGCAACTTCTTCAGCAGCGACAAAAGTGTTGGCTGAGCGCAGATTGCATTGACCTTTCGTCTAATAACCGGTGATATGCTTAACACTTACCTACAACTGTTACGCATTCCTTTCGGCCTGCTGTTGTCATAAAGCAAGTGAAACCAACTGGGCATCTCATTAAGCATTCTATAAATACGAAAACATACATTTTATTGCTTAAAACATGTGCCACATATCCACCACGAATTGATACAGATTACATTGCACTATGACCAATATAACTAGAAATTCGCACCTTTAAACATGTTGCGTTTTAGCGGCAACTGTATACATGGCTGGAATATTGGCACGAACTACGTATACCTAGGCGTTAACCCTTTATGTCCTAAATTAACTTACTTTCGAATATCGATGAACAATTATTGGCCGTCGCTAGGTACTGAACCTCGAACGCTGGAGTGAAAGTCAAATTTACTTTACCATTGAGCTACCTCAAAGCTATTGTTCGGATCCCTAAAGGCTTCCCGCAAATCGAGCGAAAAATAGCACGCCTGCAATCGTGCAGTATTCGTAGAATTTATTTAATACAAATTTGTTGTTTAATCGACCGTAACAGTGTTTGTTGTCGATCAACTGTTGGAGTTAAAGGGTTTACAGTTTCATCGGTATTATTAAACCGTGCGCTGTATTTATTGAGTCCGGTTGAAAATTAGGCAGTCATAAAAACCAACTCAGACTATTACGTTCGCAATTCTAAACATTAAGATAAAATTTTTGAAAAGTGCATCCATCGTTCTATTGGTATTATTAAGAGCAAAATTTGGGCGTATTTTTGCTTATAAAATTGGTTTTTACTTCTGTTGTCGCTCGCTAATTATAGCAGAAGTTGAACGAAATCACAATAAATTACGCACCAGTAGAGTAATATGTACATCTTTATTCGGTTTACGTTGTCTTAGACACAACTTGTAGAAAAAATTTAACGACACGCCAAAGCTTTCCTAAAAACAAACAACAACGAATTAATTTGCTCATTTTTAATGACATATCATATTCCCGATTTCTAAATATCCCTCGTTTAATGTAGGAGCTATGATAATCTATGATTTGATGCCTACAATGTAGAATAACATGAGAGCATCTGTTCATTTTTGAGTCCAAGAATAAAGGGTATCAATCTTATTTCTTTGTTAAATAAATGCTTGAACTCTCCATTTGAAACCCAGCAGTGCAGCTATTAAAAATATAACGAAACAATATTTCTAATATTAAGATTACTAGTATTTTAGTAATAATAATAATAATAATAAATATAGACCAACTTTAGTTGTTAAGCAACTCATACTTACCGTTTCTACAGTATGACAAAAATGAAAAAAGCTGTCACAGCTTCACAGCCGAAATAACAAAGAACCATACAACACAGTCATGTTGAATAAAATATTCAATGCATAGCGAATTCTTCTTACTTATGCCGCTGCTCAGTTAAGGCCCTGAAAGATGTGCGAATTTCTGCATGAAAGGAGTCTTTACCTAGCCTGACTACGTTGGTAGAATCATATCAGTCATAAGCTTGTTGTAAGTTACAGATGAAGATTTCCTCTATAATGATGTACGCTAATTTGATGTTTCTGCGTAGATACAAAGCTGTAAGATGATGGGGGCGCAACAAAATTAGGATTTGGTTTGCATCACTGCAAGGAATTATAAATTCACTAAGTTTGGATTTAGTTTTTCCGAAATCTTGCTTTTTAATCGAAACTCTGTCGAGAATTTTCAGCTTAAAACAAAATATTCAAATGTTAAATGTATAAAAACAATTTTTGTGGCTCAAAGTAGTGTTAACTGTTCGCACAAAATCGTAGGATTTTCTTCTAAAAAACCTTATCAGAAATAAATAAGAATATCTAAAAGAATGTTTTTTCAAGTTTAGATTGGGACGGCGTTTTTGGAACTTCTATATTAATTTCATAAATAAGTAAATAAATACCAACAACGCACTGCCTGCAATACAAAACTATACTAATTACAAATAAATGACGAGTAAATTTTTATTAATTTGGCAAAACAAAAATTCTGACCGGTACAAACGTTAAAAATCTAATATTTGAGACACCCTTCTGGAGCGCTCAAATAAATACTTCAACAGATATACATCAGACAAGGCGATTTGACGCGAACCAATATTTAGTTAATGGATGAGCTGATTTTTGAATACATTTTTATATTGTACAAAAACCTCAATATCTAAGAGCAGCTATAGCTAGTGCAGTGATTTAACATGTCAAAATATTTTTGGTACAAAGAACCGTTGCAAATAGAAAAATTCATCAAAAAATCTTGTCAAATTAACCTTATAAGCATATGTGTTCTTTCCTACATACTATTGATACGTAGTTTGATGGCTATTATTAATATTTGAGTACTTTTCTGACTACCCCCTGAAGCTCTGGACCCTCTTTCCGAAGCCCTGGTGCACGCCCTTCCTCCTGCCCCCCAACCCCCATTCGCGTCGCACGCGGAAAATTTTAGCCATACTTGGTAAAAATAGGGTTGAAATTAGAAAAATATGGAGAAAGTCGGGAAACACCGGTCGTCAATGGTGGGAGGGTCGACAACGTTTTTCAACAAACCCTGAATGACCCCGACCCCGGCATCCCTGAGACCCGTCGGAGTGTTAGCATGTATGAAAAACGCGTTCCATCACACTTATATTGATATTCGAGTATAAAATACACGGGCCATTCAGTTCGGATCGAATGTGACCTGCACAATGTGTACACGGCCTAAAGCACTGCCTAAGCTAAGCCTAATGTGAAGCCTAAGGTTGCACCTACATTCAGAATAAGTTACACTTATTTAAGAGAAGTTTCTCTGATTTTTACATTACCAGATATTCTTTGAAAATTAAAGAACTATTCCTTGAAATTTCAATAAATTATCTTTTAAAGATATGATTTATCAAGAATTATCTTTGAAATTTCAAGCAATAGCTGTTTGAATTTTAAAAGCAAAAAAGGAGAAAAAAAAACCAAAACGGAAAGAGAGGTAACGGCAAGCTTTGAAAATTAATAATTAACATTACTAGCAGCCAAACTAGAAATGTATCAATATTTTTGGAGAGATTATACATACTTGTTGTTACTGGCACCATTTGAGTGGCAAATTGAACCGACATTCGATCAGAGACAACACATACGTGAGTGCCATAAACCGTCTCACCGCACTTGAACCCAGGTGGACATTTTTGCATTGGACATGTTTCTAAACATATTTTATGACACATCTATTGCTATACGTATTTCTTTGAAATATAAATCTATAGGGGTCAATAGGAAGCCAGTCCCCTGAGACTTCAAGAGTCAGACCGCACTAAGTCGTATTTACCTCCCGTGAGTTCTAACACCATCTCCATTTTCGGTGGAAGTCGCGAGTAAAATTAGCAGTTATGATAAAGATTACAAAAATTTTTAGGAAAAAATGGGGAAGACGTGGGAAATTATGTAGAAAAAGTCGAAAGAATGGGAAACTTTTGTTACCAACCGGCCTAGCCGTCTACCCTTTCATGGCGTACACCCGTCACCTGAAAACCGTTCCTAACTCCATCTAAGCTGACGCACCTTAGGCATTTATGCTTCAGGCACATTTTTTATAGCTCACAATTCATATATATATACTATTCTGATTTCGTTCCAAGCCGAGAAAATATAGATTTAAACATGAACGACCACATTTATTTGTAATGTAAACACTATTACGTTTACACTTATAGCGACAGTCCTCGCTACTGAAATTTATTTGATAAAAAATTCGTTAGATGTTTGAGTAGTTAATACGCTGTCCCGTCTTTACAAGATGATGAAATCTCATTCAAGTTTTACATTATTTATGCAATATTTTCAAGTTATTCGGTAAAAATCAGTATGACGTATGTTAAATACGCTTACACATCCTTACAAGGTTATGACTTCATATTCCAGTTCCCTTTTAGCTAGTCAACAGACAAGCACATAAATACTCGATTGAAAGAACAATAAGTGGTATATTTAAGTTACTCAAGCACCGGTTACTGGCTTCAGTGAGTAGAAAGTGCCGATGCTACCGGCGTTAGCTCATATTACAGAAACTGCGGACTTTTGAAGGATCTATTATTCAAATATTAGCCATTACAAGTTACAGTATTAGAAATTTTTCCTATATAACGATATTGTGCGACTTTTTATATATTTTCATATTTTTTTTCCACCAAGTTTATATTTTCTTAGTACGAAGGGTTTAGTGGTTCCGAATCATTCGGCGTGGGACACAGTGTAGTTTATACAAGAAGAGCAATTTTGCATTTTTATGTCCAGACAACATTCTTCCTGTGTTCGATAGGTAGGCTATTTACACTTAACTATATCCGTTTATATACGTTGGCCTTGTCTTTCCCATACATCGACAAACTAATTAATGTGTTTGACTCTCTGGTACAAGTTCGCTACATTATTTAATGAAATCGAATTTTATATGACTCTTATCGTGATTAACAAAAACATAGTTCTGAGATCGAATTTTATATGACTCTTATCGTGATTAACAAAAACATAGTTCTGAGATTCAATTGAAATAATAATCAACTTACTCTTTAATTAGAAACTTGCATATTTTCTACCACTAATTATTTAAATCAATTTGACCTTTACTGAAACATAGTTCTAGTTCAAATGAAATGTAAAATATTCGTAAAATGTTAAATTATGCAAAATGTTATCTATTTGAGCAACACAAATATACAGCCACGGTCCTATGTGACTGCAAGCGTAGTTACTTACTTGTTGTCGAAACGCACTCTTTGGTTCCGGTTGTTGTTCTTGCACAGAAAAAGTGCGATGGGCATGGGATCACACCGCATTCTGAAAAAATGTTTATTACTCCTCATTTGAAAATAATAAAGTTAAGTTGGCCTTGAAGCTTGACACATCTTAGAAACATTCTCCTACTTTAAAAAATAAAAACCTTGCGAATTCTGCAATGTATCTTTTATAGCCAAGGTTATTTATGAATAATTCAATTTGAAAGAGCGGAAAGAGACATTGTATGTAGTAAACAAAATCTGTGAACTATTAAGTGCTACAAAAAAATTAGACTACCTGGAGAATATCAAAAGTATACTGACTAAGAAAAATCAGTTTTAAAAATATAAATTCAAAAATCGATACATGCCATTTGATCACGCCTCGCTTGTAGCATTGTATATTTTAACTTGTACTAAACAAATAAAACGAAATAGCATTGAATATTAAATAGCCCTGTGATTGTCCAAATGACACAAAGTTTAATCCAGCGTACAGCTCAACTATCTTTTTTCGCTCAATTAAGTACATTATCATTAAGATATAATACATGGTCTACTTTAATACTGAAGAAGAGCGATAAAATTTGTACCGCAAAAAATTAAAATCACTGGCTGTTGATTGCACCTGCTAAATTACTGAATGCGTGCAATTTATTAAAACCCACAAATTATCGAATTACTGTGTAATTACTGTGTTTTACGACCTGTACCTAGATGATTATTGTATGCATGGAATTTAGTAACATCCAGAAATTATCAAAGTTGTGGTTTCTACAGGGTATCCAAATAAGTAACGACCCATCATTAAAGTAGCCCAGCACGCGAAATAATAAACATATCCAAAAGCGTTTTGGTATGTACGTACTCTCGTATATAACTTAAGTTTCTGATGAATAACAGTTTCTCTAAGTGAAAACCCGGGCGCCTCTAATTTCAATGCATTCTTCCAGTCGAAAACACATACTTCGGCAGACTTTTCGAACCATGTCAGGCATAAGTAGGGAGAGCTCCTCCAATATAACCTCTTTCAGACACCACAGCGTTTGTGATTTGCATTTGCATACCTTCTCCTTATACTCCCCATAGGAAAAAGCAAGGAGGGTTTAGCTAATAACAACGAGCTGGCCATTCGACAGGCCCTTGGCGCCCCAGATAAAGGCCAGGGAGGGTTACGTCCAACCAATGGAGCATCGCCAACGCAAAATGGTGTGGTGCGTAAAGTTTTAACTGTGTTTCACTTCTTCAAAATTCTATTGCTGCAAGCCTAGACAAGATAGAAAATAATAGCTTGCTAATTAGATTCCATAATTATCTAATAAGATTTCGCAGAGCCAACAACGCTTTTTTGCTGAACGATAAACTAAGGGCTCTAACCAGTTGTAAATGGAGTCACTATCATAGTCGTCGGTTCCATTTTATTATTCGTCGGCACGCAAACGTATTTTCCATATACTGTTGTGCGGCAAGTAAATCCTTGATCACACACTTCCCTGGGGCACATTTCTGCAATTTAATTACAAATGCAGTATACATTAAAAGTAAATACTATTTATGCATATAAATATTAACATATTTATAATAAAATATTTGCCGTTGGGATTAACCTAGGCAATAACAGACATTAATCCAGAAAAATGCACGTTTAAACACTGTAAATTCTAAACTTAAAGATGAACACGCTCGCATAATATGTCAAGTTGTAGGTAGGATAGACATCAGCTAGGAATCATACATAGATTCTGATGAGTAATTTACTGAATAAGGTACACCATAAAACGTTCAAAATTAAAAATAAAAAATTAAGGTTTTTAATAAAAATTAACGAAAAAGATCATATAACTAGTGCTTACAATGTTTATATTATATAAGTATGTCAGTCTTGAAATTTTGTTGCAACTCTAATAATTCAGCAAACGATCGGGGCACTTCGCTAAATTTTGTTTCTGTTAGGTGCGTTTAAATCTACGCGCCTTCAGCTACAATAGTATTGCATATATCTCCGCTTGTTCGGGAGCCGAAGTCAAACAATGTTACACATCAGTCTAATGTCAAGCTTTTTCGACTATCCTTTGGAGCCAGGTTATAATTAAGCTGCTACAGCTCAATTTTTAACAGTTGATCTGACTCTAGGTGTCTCGTCTGAGGAAGCAGTATGGCTGAAGTAATCGCTCGTGTGAACTCACAGCAGCTATTATAATTTGAGTGCAAAATCTAAGCTAATTTTGTTGGGTCTTCTCATCTATGCCCACCAAAACGACCTAATTTCAGTAAATGTATAATTTAATGTACCACTTGAACCGCATTAACGAGCTGCGTCGAATGGTTTAAGAATCGGTTCAATATGTTTGTGAGTTAAGGAGGTACCATCACTTAAATTAAATACTAAGCCTTTCCTAAATATTATTCTGATGGTGATTTGTAAACGTCTCGAGGAACTGTGTCCAACGGTACCAAAAGTCTGCATGTTTTGTCAAAATTAACAATTATCAGGCTGGATAGATATAGTCAGTCTAAAAGACCCATTTTGTTACTTCAAAACAACCAATAAAAACAAACCCGATTTGGCTCTTATGTTCACAGTGCATAATCATTACGTTAGATTCATGATGTAATATGGCATAATTGGCCGCATCTATGCTGCCCAACAGTTTCGTTGCCATTCGCATAAAAGTATTAAAGTAATTTTGGCTTCGCCAAATTAGGCTAGGCTAATGCTGCCAACCCACCGGTCTTTAGCGCAGCATCTAGTATATATGTACATAATTAACAAGCGTTCGGAAACAGCAATTAAGGATCGCATACGTAACGATCATATATAGCATAAGTTTATGCATCCCATCTTATGCTGCTCTTGGTAAAATGAAAGTTTCGGATGCTTTCCACTTTCCCTCGAACAAATTCAGTATGATTTACTACTTTATATATGCGATTCTTGAAAGAGAAACTTTGCGATCAAGACAGTACATTCTTCAATAGATAATACCCGAAACAGAATCCCTAAATCTGACCTGATCTAGTCAATATCGCTTGGATTGCATTTTGTACTTCTCAACGGAGTTATTTGGTGGGATCTTTCCTTATCTTTCATTAACAATTGACGTAGCATTTTCATGTTCCCATAAATTATACTTAGATAGCAAAAACAAGTTTCAATTTTAGTTTCATGTCCTGTATGGTTACAAAGATTATAATAACTATTAAACACTTCTAATAAAAAAGTCAAATCGTGTGCTTCCGTCTTAAGTAGAAGTAATATTTGTTCAGGCCTAACGTAGGACTTACGAACTACACAAACACAAGCAGTCTTAGATATTAGCGGACTTACGTGTCAGCGAGACACATTCTTTGGTTCCAGTCATGGTTGTTGTACAAACAAAATTCAGCGGACATGGTGTTGTGCACTCTGAAATAATATTTATATATTTACATTTAAAATGATTAACATACATGGTCATAAGCAGGGAGATGGGAACTATTTCCCCGAGGAACCGGACACTCCCTTACACCCTCGGAGCGTCGTGATTCTTCCATCCTCGAAGAAGTGGCCGGGTGCCACTTTGAGGATGTGCCCTGCCCCCGTGCCCAAGGCGCGCGGAAAATTTAATCAAAAATTGGGGGAAAACAGGCGAAAATTTAGAAAGTTTAGAATCCCAAAAAATTTCGAAATGTATCCCTCTTCTCACGACCACCTTCGCCGATAGGCTAATGCCGTCGCCGGGCTCTTTGGCCCCGAGTAGACTGGAGCTGTTGGAAGACCTTTCCCGATACATCCGCTATCCCCTGGGTCGGAGCTCGTGTAAGTATGATAAACATATTTATCCATGATAGTAAGTTAACAGACAATGAATCTTAATTTGTATAAAGATGTGACCACTCTGGATAGTATTGCGCAGCGTATTTAATTGCCTACAGTATGTGTCCCGAAACAACCTTGATGTTTACCAAATTTTAACTTTGAATAGTATGACACTCACCATGTTCTACACATGCGAGTCCAACTAGTAATAATTACCTAATATGTTGTGTTATGGGATAAGCACAAATATATATGTTGCGCTAAAAATCTTTTTGTGTCCCACATTTAACACTTTATTTTTGAAATATCTATAAAATGTATTTGATTCGCGGCCATATCTCATGCAGAACTTTTTTGAATCGAAAACTATGCAAACGAGTTGCGAATTAGTAATGGCGACAGCTATTTGTGGATAACGATTACTAGCTGAATAAACAATTTGTTTTGTAAAAATTGAAATGTGAATGTCTGTGAGCACAAATACGCCCCTTACAAAGCTTTGGCTTACATAGCTATTAGTTTCGAAAATCTTTACATAGCATGAAGGAGTCTTTGGGTGCAACTTATAAGAATCATGGGCACAGCTCAGTTTCTAGTACAGTCAGGCCAGGGTTATAAAATTAATGCCGTTACAGGCTTGAAAACGGGTCATTTATCTTGACCCGTGACCCGCATGCTGGTAGCCCGTGACCTGTTTGTCGTAGACGTCGTGACTCGACTTGACCCGTATTTCAAACCACCACAATTTGTATTACCCGCTCATGCAAGGTCATAATAATAAATACAAAATGACACCATTAACACCCATATAGCTCGAGAAGTTACGGAGACATTGTCGTTTTCGTACATGTTGAGTCTCATGGTATCATTCAAAAGCACATTTTGACACAACTCTGTGACGATAGCTGTAGCAATTTTAAGTAATATAGAAAATAAGTTGTTTAGGAAATGCGACAATATAGCTCGAACGGTTGCAAAGATGCTACCGTTTCAGTGTATTTTGGATCCCATGGGCCAAATTTAAATCATTTTTTGCAGTAAATCCTACGTCTTGAAAGTGCCATGTAGGAAAACGTTATATACTGTCTTACAGAGGCTTATTTGTTCTAAAACTGAGCTCACTTTGACTCAGATATCTACACTGGTTGTCAGGATATAAATAAATGATGTGATTTTTGAGCCCCTTCAGGACCAAACCCGAGCCCCTTCGGCCTGCTTTTTCGGGATATGGGAATTCAGGCTTGTCGCATGACTAAAGGGCACAAACAGAAATATCAAGCTTTAAAATGAGATATCGCACGGAACAATCCGCCCGCCCAAAATTGAGTTACGCGTGTCACGCTAAAAACCCAATAACGAACATTGTGAAATTTCACCACTGTAAGGGCTAACCAGAATTCTTAGCTTTGCTCGTTTCACTCACTGCATTCTGTATTCGATAAGTTCATATTAAAATAACTTAATATGCATTCAACACACACACAAGAATTATATACATTTTGTATAATTAAGGTACGGTACAGGCGCACGAAATTTTCTGACTTGTGAAATTGATAACAAAAGGGAAATTTTTGGAATATGTTGTCATATAATCCTGAGGTATTAAGTGGTATTTTGACCCGGATTGACCCGGAACGGGATCACGCGTATGAAGCACTTGACCCGTGACCCGCGTTGACCTGCTGGCCACTGGAAATTCTGAGAAAGTTGACACGTAACCCGCGGGCCACGTTTTCAATCCTGTGCCGTTGACTAAATAAAATTTAGCGTAAATCGACATTAAAAATTCATTAAAACTGTTTCTATAGTTCCCAGCTTTAATAACTTATTTATTGACTCAGAATTTCAAAATGTAAAAGCATATCTATTTTAAAAATTTCCGCCTGCTAATACGAAAAACTTCATAAGATCTGGCCTACAGCAAAGCACTAGCCCTACAGGTACAATGCTTTGTCTTACTTGCAAAGCTTGTCACTTCAGAGGTTGGCGCATCAGTAATCTTCAAACACCTACCGTTTTGCTTATACTCACATGTCGCATCATGATCAATTAGTAACCAAGGCAAGAAATCGGACTTAGATAAAAATTCCACCCATTGCTAAAGTCAAAAATATCGCAAAATTATTCTCTTTTGAAAAGAAGAAGAATCATTTTCCTACTTTTGTAAAGTCGCTGTTTCAAAAAAACTTGAAAAATTGGCAAAATGCAAATAATAAATTTTAGATATCTGATGTGATTACTGATTATCTGTTGAGAAAAGCATTGCTGATCAGCGTGTACGGTAAAAACGTTGACTAAAACATCATGCCCCAAAACCGCTGATTTTACCTGTATTAAATGGTGTCGTACTATCTACAAAATGTGTCCTAGTTGACACAACGCAAACAGGACTTCCGTAAGATGTAAAGCGACATTCAAATCCTCGACTACAGGTCGCAGAGCATGTTTCTGGAATAAAATAATATATATTAGCGTGAGTTTCAACAATGTACTCTTGGAAAACGCCCGTACACTATAAAATTAAAAAAAAATCAAAAATGGTTTATGAGTCTCTAAATTTACATATAAATAACAAACTTTTAGTTAATCTTGGCCTGAGTCTTGAATTTTCGCATTCGACATGAAATGTTATTTGAGAGAAATTAATCGCATGCAAAAAGCACACCTGACACAATGGATCGTGTTCAGCCTAGCTTGTTTATTAATTATCAAGTTACAGGTGATATCAGAAAAATTCTATGTAAATGTGGTCGGAAAAATGAGTCTGTTTATTAATGTACTAGGCGCCTAGGCCAGCGAATTTCCAGTTACAGTAAAAATTACGCTTTGACAACTGAAAATGCAGCAAAAAAGGAAGAAATACAAGAAGAGAAAATCGAATCAGTATCTTAGCACCCAGGTATGTATAGCGTTGCCATTGAATTAGCCGTTACAAGATTATAATTCAAAAACAAGTAGAAATTCTAGCGTCCCACATATCAGCGTGGACATAGCCAAAAGTAGCAAAAGGCACAACTAAGTGATTGTATCACTGACTATAGCATACGTGGTTGTGCTTCTATTTTATATAAGCCGTGGGTTTTATAATAACGATGTAGTATTTTTCCAGAATTTAGCGGGCTAAAGGCCCAATGGTAGTTGGAAAGAGACTATTTAAACATTCAAATTAATGAATACAACAGATGCTTTCAATTCGATATGCGTACATTTAAATTTATACTGTTAACATATTTTGTGAGATGCGCCAATCCGAACATGTATTGTATGCCTTGCGACGAAATTTAGGGATTACAAGTTTTGCTGTGAAACGTTACTAAGTGGATTTCGGTAAATTTTTACGAAAAGGTTGAAACATTAGATGACAGTTTTGTTGTGCTATAGTATATTAGCAGTCATGTTTAAAGCAAATATACCCTAAATGGCTCCTATGGAAGCGTACATATACTTGCACTACACCATATGAGAGTATACAGATATGTCTTATATTCAGGTATCATAAACTTATAATCCATTTCTTCAGATTTTTTCTTTAGCACGATGCAGGATAAATTTAACCGTAAATTTTACAATTATATCTCGTTCTTGACATACGTTTGTTTATTTTATTTCCAAGGCTGAAGTCATTTAAACACAATACCAATTTTAAATCTACAATTAATCACATTATGCAGCTAAAAAGTTACCACCAGAAAGATTTTTGTTCACCATAGAATTGTTTTGTCTGAAACATAGCAATTTATTGTCCACAGTTGGCTACACATAACAGAACTTTTACTTTTTTCAGTGGGACAAATATTTATATAGCTTGAGTCAAAAACGGCAATACAGTTTAGATTTCTTGCTGTTATCACTATAAAGGTTAAGACTTAAGAATGGTGAATTTTAACAATATGTGACCAAGTCATATGACATAACTGTAGATCGTTAGGATGTATAATTAACATATCGTTTTGGGTATTTCACTAGCTCCAGTGATTTTTGCTCGGCTAATGCAACAAAATTGTACAGGAAAATTCAGATGATAAGAAATATTAACGAAGTTATTAACTAATAACAGATAATATCTAAGTAACCGCTCATAAATATTAGCACACTGCTACTCTAATTTTCACAATCAAGAACTAACCTGTTGTGGAAACGCATTCTTTGGCTCCAGTAATTGTGCTAACACAAGCAAAATTTTCCGGGCAATGAGTCGTGCAGCCTAAAATAAAATATCGTAGTGGCTAGCGTACAAAACCTGCACCTGAGCGATATAGGTCCAAACCGCGTTGGCATAAACTTTTGTTCAAGATTACACTAAATACGCTTTGGTTTGAAAAGGAAAGGATTAACAATAATTGATAAGACTACCGGTTATGATACAAACAAGACAAAATCCTTTTGAATGCGAGAACCAGACGAACAAGATGAAAAGAAAACGTAATTATTGTATTATTGTGATTTCTGTGGTTTTAGATTCCTGCAGCTCATGAATATATTGATTCACTAAATTCATGAACAAAAAATTGTGAAATAGATTAATATGCAATAAATGCATAAATATACAAATTAACGAAATAATATATAAATAAAAATATAAATAAATAAATAAATAATCTTACCGTATGTTACAGATGTTGTTGGAAAGCGATCAACGACAACACATGTATGGCGTCCGTATACACTTGTTCGACAGGTGAAGCCGGTTTGGCATTGCCTTCGTGGACACGTTTCTAGAATTAAGCGTTTAGAAAAATATTTACAAAGACTTTAAAACTACGAGCTGTATAGTATAAGATAAATTTTGGTAAATGTAAAACCAACACCAACTAACATTGACAAGATCTATTGTACTGTACATATACACAGCAACGTTCAAAAATGACCTAAGCCCAGACATGGCATTTTGTTCCAATAACATTATATATTACAGCACTGTGTCACAAAGTGTACAGCGCGTTCGTTATAACTCCATTTCATCGCCTAAGTAATTAATTCATTAACGGTCGAATTAATTTGTGTATCGTACAACGTTTGACGAACGCAATTTCGCGCCACCGATCGAGCCCTGGTTCTATGTGTAAAAGCAGCGTGTGCCAACCGCTACGCTATCTGCGACCTGTTGCCCTGTTCTTCAACGAACCTCGCAAAGCGAATTAATAACAACACACATGCAAACGCCACCTTACGACAGCCTAAATCAATATAACACTGAACAACGTGTGCTTATGATATTTGATGTCAATCACCATTAATGGGTTAAGAAAAAAAAAAAAAAACCACACACAAACACCAACAAAAAAACAACAAAAAAACCCCACCAGAAAAACCCAAAACCCACCAAGCACCCCCAAAAACCCCCACAGAACAAAAAAAAACAAAAACAAAAAACCAAACCCACCACAAAAAACCTAAAACAACACCCCAAAACAAAAAAATTAAAAATTCAACACAAGCAACGATACCAAAAACCCTATCAACCAAAAAACAAACAAATAACCAAAAATTTGTATCAACGGAAACATCTACTCAGCCAAGCCTCAAAAACTTGAAGCGCGTATGCAACCTGCGTTTGCTATCACAACATTCAATATTAGCTTTAAAATTCTAAGTCAAGACAACGACTCCATCTTGCTTTACAATTTTGGCATAAAATCCGGGATTTTAGTAAACAGATGGGCTGCTCCTTAAAACCAAGTTTAGTCGCCGCTGTCGTTCAATGATTATGTCTACGCATACGAAATATGTCTACGCAATACTCCGAATATCTAAACTGACACAATGAATTATCAAAAAATTAAATTGAATTCAATGTTGACCTCAAGTCGTGGCACGAGCTGAAGCGTCCAAAATTCTGCTCTCTGCACGTAATTTAGCTAATGCCTTTATGCTATTAAGTTTTCAGCAGCAGAATTTGGCAGACTGAAAGCAAAAAGGATTCAGATGATGGCGAAAAGATGGTAGTCTTAGCAAAAAGTTTGTTTCTAAAGTTTTGTCTAAATTAGCACAAAAACGAATTACTGTTAAATTTTAGTTTAATATTCCTTATATAATTTACATTTTGTATATATAGACATTTCCCAAATATATACTTTTTGGAATGGCAGTTAAAAGTTATTTTTTAATGTTATAATAAAAATACCTCGTGTTGTCACACATTCTGGCATTCCTGTAGACGTCCGGCCACATACGAACCCAACAGGGCATTTTGTAGTACAAGCTGAAATGTAAGCACAATTAAAAATAAAACTCAAACGGTATGTGATTCATGCACCGTTGTTCGAAATTAAATATTTTTGGAACAACATAATGCTGCGGTACCGTGAAATTACTAAAATACAACGACGGTATCAACAAGTGTTATTCAATTAGCGATAGTTTTATTCTGCCCATTTTAACTCTATAACTCTTTGCTGCATAAATTAATCCATATTTCATGCAATGTTGAACAAATTTTTGTAGCAGTGGCCCATTGAACCTGGATAGTTTGGGTGCGATTACTGTACGGTGCCACTACACAATCTATGAGCAAAAGGAAAAATCGCAAAGCTAGCAAAACGAAATGCATGTGCAAACGCATGCTGAACTTGGCAAGCATATCGGTTCGCTGGGTACGCTATATCAAATGTTAACGGTCTAGTGTAATGTAGCGTTTACGTTATAAAGGACCCCCATGTGAAAGTTTTGTCCACCCTCAGTATCTCTGCCACCATCAAATATATGGTGTCTTTGACACCGTGGTGTTTATGATTGAAGAAAAAGACATAGACCATATAAACACACAAAAAACAATAAAACACAAAAACCACACACAGAAAAACAACCACACACAACAACAAAACCAAACATAACAAACAAAACAAAATAAAAAAACAAAAAAAAAAAAAAAAAAAAAAAAAAAATAAAAAAAAAAAAAAAAACAACACAACCAAAAAACAAAAAATATAAAAACCAAAAAATAGATACCCAAAACCCAAAAAAAAAAACCACACCAACAACCAAAAAAAACAAAAAACAACCAAAACACCACACACCTTATGGTAGATTTTTATAAATCATGTAAGCTAAATTTTATGATGACGTACAAAGACTTAATATAGTTGATTGGTTCACGATGAAGTTAAAATTATCCCTGTTACCTCCATTTTTAGCATGTTTTAGTACCACATTTTATTCCTGATACATAAAAATGATTTTTTGAGTGTTTGGAAATTCTTCACCAAAAAATCATTCACGTCGTCGTAAATAATTGCAAACAGCGGTTTTAAAAATAATTTGCAATTCATTTTTGGGTTCGTATTTCCGAGCCATATAATAAAGAACACAAAATGTTGGAAACTGTGAATTTTACAAACACAGACAGACGCTTCAAAACAGCCAATTGCATGACAGTGAAAGCAACATACTTGTTGTAAACGGATTGTAATGCAGCGACTGCATAAATTCGAGTTCAGGAACACAAACATGTTGGTTATACATGGTTTTTCGACAGGTAAAGCCATTACGACACTTTGGAGAAAAGCAAACTTCTGAAAAATTATATTTCGCTATAATTATAGCTATCAGAAATTAATATAAATCCAAAGAGCTCCGCCATTTTAGCTGCACGTGCATAAGTTTTCGATGGAGGGTGCAATTTAAAGAAGTAAACACTTGCATAAAGCCAGTAAAAACGCTGGTATGGAAGTACACTATGCCAAGCTTTCAACGTTTGTGGAATGGTGTTTTGAAATTAACAAAGTAAAAATACTAAACGTCAGCAAGTGACGAAATTCCAAATATCTTCACGCAGCCAAACACACCACACAATGCGAAATTAAACACAAAATTATATGTTAAACATCATTAAATATCCGGTATTACCATAAACATGATTGGGGAAATTTATGCCAACGTTCTTGGTTCCACTAAGGCTTCTATAAAATGTCGTAGTCTACTGAAGTATATACTGAAAATACTGAAATGTAGTTCTTTAGCTGGGTTTGCAGCACGTGGCTAGTTGCATTTGAATTCCTTTTTGATCGAAAACTACCTTTAACAGCCATATATGCTATTCTGTGAAATTTTAATATCCGTCAATAGCATACGTATTTCTTAATATACCGTCTAATGATAAAGTGCTAAACTTAGATTGAACACAATACTTTCAAAATTATACAGATGTTGTCAGTTATGTGCTCGAAAATATTACCAGCAAGCAACTTTAAAATTTATTGATTACTTTAGTTTAATTATACGTAATTTACATAATTGATGAACATACAATCTTTGTTGTTGGACCTTAGCCTACTACTGATAAAAGTAAAACTGTCCAATGATAACAAATAACAAGTCAACACTCTACACTATATCGGTTTCTATTTACGACGTTGAGGCAGGTTCAGTATGTCAAAAATATTAAAAAGGTTTACTTTTCGCGTGTTTGCCTAAAGCTTGAACTTTAGAGTTAAGCAAGAGTTCTGCTGCCAATTATAAGAGTTTTGAAGGCATGGTATCAGCGATGTATATTAATTTATTGACAGATTTTAGTGAAAGGCACTAAAAGTATGTGATAACTATAAGGTAACATGAACATAAATTTAATATTAGCTTTGGGATAAGCGATACGTGTGTCACCGGAAAGAACCTGAAATTCACTGAAATTTTATACCAAATCTGTTACAAAACTGGAGTGCCGTGTCCACTGGAAGGAATATTAAAAATTACACCAGAAAAAGTCCTCAGGTATCTTATGATATCAAAAATTAGTGATTTCACCTTCTTTACAATTTTGTACAAGTGTTACCGAATATCCTAAATCCAACTATTAACTGATTTCAAGTTTAATGATGATTCAACAGTTATCGTTCACGGACGGAAGCTCGTGAAGTCCCATGCATGATCACGTACGCGCAGAACCTAAGTAACATTGTACTAAAGGGTACATCGGTAAAATTGGTTAATCTATGCCAGACATATTCTTGTTGCAAATGATATTATAAAGTTTACATAACGTGTGACTAAAATAGATGATTTAACAGCAGAAATAAGACGAAGTGTAAATTTATGAATACGTATCTACACCGAGATCACTAGAGCGAATAAAGTGAAACATTTTGGGCCATCGGTAAAACCAATGTGACCATCCGTTATTGAGTTATGACGATTAAAAGTCACATCGTGAATTATTTGCACTAGCTATATATGTAATCTTAATTAAATGGTACAAGGCCCTAACCTAAGGTAGTTGGGAATACAAACATGTATTTATACATTTGGTGTTCAATTTATAAAGTTTGATTTGGATATTGCTGCAACACCGGGTCACTGCTAAACACGAAGTATTATCGAAGTAATATATATACGCATCAAGTTACAAGCCAGTAACACTTTGAGATTTATATGCCACACTTTAGATATACACCCGTGAATTTTAATTTGCTAGCAATTACTATCAAAGCGGTTGTAGTTGATTGACTTGCCTTAGGTGCTCTTCCAAACTTAAGGAAGCTCATTATATTTCTTATTATAACCTTATTGTACTTGGCCCAACTAACTTTCAACACTATAATGTGTCTCCGAGCTGTGGCCTGACCAAGTAATAACAGAGTGACTTCCTTTAAATTTGAAACAGCAACCAAAGAAATTGTCGTTAATTTTAAAATGAATTTCCATTTTACCACTAATTTCAGCACTCATTTTTAAATACAGCGGTACAGTTTAGCAATCCAGAAAAAGGTTACGATCAAACGCTGCGCCGGGTCTTGGTGTTGGAAATTTAAATTAAAAATTCAAACATTCTGAACCATAACGTTATTGCTTAGTTCAACAGGAACCGAATGCTTAAGTGTCAATCGGTAGCAAGTCCGTAATTATTTAATAGTCATGTTTGATAATCTGGGCTATGTTTCTAAAAATATTTTACAGGAAAATGATGCCTCTAGTGACAGACAAAATAGTAGGTTTTACTTTACTGACCTATATTCTGTGGTTTTGAGTCAGGATTTGTTCCAGCGATTTTGTATTAAATTTTTATGATAGCTTGGCGTCCTATTAACTTCTGGTAATGCTGTTGTTTTGAAGAAAAAATGTTGCAAAATTCGGTCAAACAATTCTGAATGTAGCAAGAATCAATGTAGCAAGAAAAAAATATGAAATCTTTTCAAGCTACATTAATATAACTCTTTACTATTTGCTATATCTTCGTATCGGGTCGATAATGTTCATTTTTGCATATATGTAATTTTTCCATTGTTTTACTTAATTTTCAAGTATTAATGATACAGTAGGTTGGAGTTCGTCCTCAGTTTTTTGTTATTGCATGGTATACTTGGGATAATACGCTTCATTCAGGCAGTACGTTTTCTATAGTATTAAGACTTTTGGCCAATTTTCTGCCGAGACACTGAGCGCGTTTGAATTTACCAGTTGTCTTATGTAGTAACATCGTCGTGTTCATATTCCATTCGATCCTACACCGCAAAATTCTGTGCTTGCTATACATATCGGATCAGTTAAAATAAGCGTTCAGTACACAGAATGTTTGCAAATCAATCGGATGGATTCGGGACAAATCGGATCGAATCGGACGTGAAGTGAACACAGCGTAAAGGATACATTACGTACCATAGTATGTCTACGTTAGCCTATAATGTTGGACACGATTTACCTATGTTATACCTGGTTTGTAGGCACGTAAATAAAAGCCATTAATAATTTTACTACATATTTGTGATAAAAGGAATAATAATATCACCGCTTAACGGTGCAATAAACATATGTTCAAAATTCGTTCAATGTTTACACCCAAAGATTTGTTCAGACACATAGTCCACGCAAACAGAACGATATACTTACCTGTGGTCGACACACATTCAGACACTCCCGTCGACGTTTGTGCACAGACGAAATGGCGAGGACACACAGTTGAACATACTGAAAATAAATTGCCAGAAATCATTTTACCGCGGCTGAAAGCTTCATCACTGTAGTAAACCTGCATAAATAAATATCGAATGAGAGTTTTCAGTCGACTAAATTTTTTATATATTCTAACAAGGCAGCTCAAGTTATTAGATGTGTTGGCTAGGTGGGATTAATATCAACAATGACTTCGATTTGGATATTGACAGAATAGCGAATATAGAACATTATTCATAAAACAATAACCATGTAAAGTGTTTTTGAGTGTTATTCAGGATATATTTCGGAAATGAAATATCTATTATGAATACACTAAACCAAACATACACGATTATCGATGATAGTTTGCACTGAACGCCAAGAAAAATGTTTCTTGTCAAAATCGCATGAATTCTTGCGTCTACTGCAGTCACATAAACTTGACTAAGCACATCGAAGGCCAGACGCAGCAGTAGGCTTGACCTTTTTGAATTTACTAACCGTTATAACATGTAAAACATAATAAGGAATATAGTATAGCAAAAATTAATTAAACTAAGGAATAAGAAAAAGAAAATGAATTAAATAGCAGCAACTTTCAGTAAATAATACCTACCGGTTGTTGATTCCGCAGTTTCGAAAGTGGGTTCACTGTAAGGTGTCGTACGAGCAATAATGTCCACTGATTTTTGTTTAATGGCGAATGATTCTGCTGCAACAAAAAGGAACCGACAATTTATAATGAGTAGATACATACGTGTGAACAATAATAGCGTCACGTAACTGCTACATATCAAAATCTCAATTTTATATATAGTTAAAATAATTACATTTTTGAGATAGAAGCAAAATAATCCAATTTATTATGCAAACGCAAGTTATCGCTGGAGAGTCCACCGGTCAACATTTTACAATAGTTTTCATCGTGCGAAACTACAGCGCTTTGAGCAAGAGTTTTTAATAGTATTTGCCCATCGCGACAACCGATATCGGCTAGGAGCAAACATGCCGGCTAAATAAGGTTTCATGCATTACTAAATGTTATATGCTCTATCTGAACATCAATTAACATTTGGTACCACACATCTAATCTTTTTGTGTTTTTGTCCGATAATGCTTCAAAATTAAGTTATTGGAACTATTTTGGGCCCGGAATACAATACAATTATTGCACAAAACCATAATAATGAAATATATGACATGCGACCAATTATCAAAGTACAACTAAGTACAGATCTCATGCTCTATTTCAACGCTATTAACATTTGGTACCACACATATAATGTTTTGTGTTATTTTGTCCGATAATGCTTCAAAATTAAGTTATTAGAACTATTTTGGGCCCGGAATACAATATAATTATTGCACAAAACCATAATAAACAAATATATGACATGTGACCAATTATCAAAATTCAACTAAATATAGATCTAATACTCTATTTGAACGGTATTAACACTTGGAGCCATACATCTAAACTATTTTTGTTATTTTGTCAGGATAATACTTCAAAATTAAGTTATTGGAACTATTTGGGCAAGCGATACAATACAATTATTTCACATAACCTCTCATATATCTACAAAAAACAAAGTCAAAATAGCAATATGTAAGTGCTTTATGATGATACGGTGTACTTGTAACTGATACAGCCTTTTTGAGCTTGTGTAACAACAATGCCTTTACTAGAACTCATTTTGGTTGCACCAATGCAAGTTAGATGAGGGTGCGATAAGATAAAGGTATTCAATAGAAGGATATTTGATTCACTATTGAAAGTATAACCTATCAAGGCTTCACATTCGACTTGTACACAGGCATAGTCTGTCAAATTTCAGCGTCAATTATAAAATAGTTGTAGCAGATAGTAGCTCAATATTGCCTTGAAATAACTGCTGTCAAATGTGGCTTATGTTACTCAAACTAAACAGGCTGTTATTATAACAGATGAAGGAGAAAAAGAACTAACACCGAACTTTGACGCATCGTGGAGTACCTTGCTCGAGAATGGCGCACACATAACCATGTGGACAAGGCTTAGTTGTACATGTTACCACTGCAATACAAATGGACAAATTTATCGCAAACAAAAATTTTTAATGTTTAAAGATAATGATAAATGGACTTCAATTTACGTTATCATCAGTTGAACATGTTATCCGTTCATTTATAACGACATATGCAAAGTCAAATAATATATTTATACAAAACCAAAAATGAGAAATATCTAAATATTTTTAAAATGCACAAAATAATAACGAATAGAAATATTTGCTGTTTAAAAAGAATGATAGCCGAACTTCAAATTATGTTATCTCAACGTAGTGTAACGTAGCGGAGATTTTTAGCTCCAGGGGTGAAAGGTTTTAAATTCCGTCTGTATGTGTGTGATCGACCATAACTCGGGAACGATTTAACCGATTTTCATGATCTTGGGCTCATTCGAACCGGCATAGTCAAGTGTTTCGATTAAACGGCTCAATTTTTTGATTTGTTGACTGGTTCCGGGGTCAGGAGTCAAAATGTGAGTTTTTACCCCATTTTTGTATCCTTCACGGAAGCAAGATTATTTTATCTTAACATTCGATTTTTTCTCCAATTGGTTTTATTTCATAGTAAAATGATATATGCCGATGGTTGTTTTTTTTGGTTTTGGATTAAGGCTCCGGTTCTGGAGTTATGGGGCTTGAGGTATGGCACCCTCGTGGTTCCTCGACCCAAAATTCAAAAATTTGTTCTGACGTCCTGGACGACTGAAATGTTTTACTTGCGCGTTTCGAGCATGGGAAACTCATCATCGGTGTTGATTTTGCTCTGCGACTCATGGTTCCATGGGTACGGGGGTATGGCACACCCATGGTTAATCGACACAAAATTCCTAATTTTATTGTGACATCCTGTGAGCCGACAGAATGCACTTGGGGGTTTCGGGCATGGAAAACTTATTACAGGTAATAGTTTTGTTCTGACTTGTGTGGTATTGTGTGATAGCCACAGAGCATGTCGACGTATGCTATAAAGAGCTGATTGGCTGTGCATGCCAAAGGCGTAGGCGTACCTATGCTTCACTACGTTCTTCAATTTCGATAGAGTTACTAGTTATCAGTTGAACTTGCTATTTATAACGACTACTGCAAAGACATAATTAATAAGTTTAGACAACGACCAGTAGTAATATAAATAAATTAGAAATAATCTGTGCTTCGCACAATACAATATTATGTAGACCGCTGGTACTTCAAATTGGCCCGCAGGGTTTGTTTTCGCTTTGAAAACAATTTTGCGAGAGCTCATCGCACTTAAAGCGGACTGCAGTATTTCTAGGTTCAGGAATTTACATTTCATATAATTGATTAAATAATATACCGCCATCCATAGCCTACGTATTGCGATATACGATTATCGCATTATTTTAGTCTACATAAGGGTTTTACGTAATTATGTAATTTGTGCACCCCTGGAGTTTATCGTTACTGCGTCGTAGGGTTTCAACTAGTATCAGATACGCCAAATGATCTGCGTTTGGATATCTGTTACGTCCCGAGCTACTACAGACCCTTTTGTAAATCATCAGGAAATGTAAGATGATAAATTACAAAAGATATTGAACTAGCAGAAAATATTTTATATACAACAAGAGCACATTCAGTTACTCTCAACGAGGTAGAAAATCAAAAATATCCACTGGGGGCTCTATAACTTCCTGTGTAAAACTGCTCAATCCAATAACCACTGGCTGCTACGAGAAGTAACCTAATAATAATTTCGCTAGTCAAACTGTGTATATATACATCATATCTGGGATATAAAATATGTACTAAGCCCCACGATGGACGAGTTCCCAACTACCGTAGTGACTCTTTTAAAATGTTAAATTATTTTTTAGCCTAAATGTGTATTTCGAAATAATGGGAATTAAATGTGGACCAATAAATTTTTATATCAAATTGGAAGAAACAAATACTTGATGAGATCCAAAGAATTTGAAACTTAGGCCTGAAAAGATGGGTTGATAACAAGGGAGATAAAAGCAAGGGCATTTATACCCCTATATGTGAAAACTACACATGAATGTGTACAGGAGTTACAGAGGATGAAAAGGAAATTAGCAAATCTACAAGTTTTATTACGTTAAGCTTTGAAAAATAGGTTTTTAGTGACAATAGGTGAAGATGTAGAGCATGCAATATTAGTCTCAAAACCGCCACAGTTCGCGTTAAGATAAAAATTTTGAGCAGTCACTGATATCGATCCGACCAGCCGTTGCTGAATTATAAGTGTCACAGCATTTACAGTAAATAAATATTGTAAGGCCACCAATACGGTTGCTGATAATAATTAAATAATACATACCTATGTTAGTTGGGAATACAACAACGTAAAAAAGAATCCGTATTAAAATTCAATATATATCTAGCCCTTTTTAATATCAGCGTAAAAAATCTGACATTTACAAGGCACTGTAAATAACAAAATGTCTTCCATCAAAATAGCTTCTCAGAACCAAGAACATCCGAGGAACCTAAATTGGAAAAGGGCAAATATTAACACGAGAGAGTGAACGTAAGTGATAAACGGCATTCTTCCAAGTTTATCACTGCACCAGAGGCTCGTTCGAGCAGTTTACTTTAAGGTTGTTGCTTAATATAGTAACAACTGATTTCACGATTATGTTATGGCGGATTGGTACAAACCATGACTAATTGAGATATCAACTAACTTGTAATAAATTCTGGCACACAACTTTCTCTGCCGAATTTTGTCACAATACATGAGTATCCTGGTTGACATACAGTTCTCGTACAAGCTAAAATTATGCTTTTTATAAATAAATATAGAATTACGAAAAATATCAAAATTGGCCTCAGAAAATTTTGTCCGTAATTATTCTGCCATTTTCAGATATTGTTCTACGAAAGAAACATATACATTATATTTTTATATAAGCCAACGCTACACCGGTTGAAAAATAGGCAATACAATACGCATTATCAAACCTGTGCACAATACAGAAAGACAGAAAAGTAAAATGGGTTCCACAGCGATAGATCTTACAACTAAATTCAGCAAATAAATGCTTTAACCGCTGGGTTGAAATCCCTAGGTCACATCAAGCATTAATATTCTCACCGCTGCTGCGTTAGGTTGAAGTGTTTGACAGAAGCACAATTACGTATACAAAATTGCCCAAAGTTGAACATTAGTGTCTTTAGCTAAAAGCCCTAGACACTGTATTTTTATTGCGTTCAGCCAATTGCGAATGCACAAAATCCAACTTTCACGACTACCATTTTAAGATTCAAATATTGTTTATTTTATACTTTAATTACTTGGCTAGCTCCCATTTTTTATATTTTTGTTATGTGTTTCTAATTAAACTGCGACTTTCAACCCAACTGTCACAGCGTGGCATTTAGTATAACGCCAAATAATGAAAAATAGTGAGTGATTTTTCAACATAAATGAGTAAAGCTGCCAGCCACATTGAGAAATCGTGATCTTGAAATTACTCAATTCAAATCTAAACTAAAGACTCATTTATTCCCAATGACATGACAATTTCATATTGTACACGTATCATTGCATTCTCTTTTTGCGCTTCTGCAACGCTCCTGCGAAAAAAGCGCGTTATAAATTCATTGTTGTTGTTGTTGTTGTTGTTGTTAAAGCCGTGGTGCAAGCAATCTAATACTTAAAAGCGCGATAGTTCTTGTCAAGACGAATATTTTGAGCTGGTCTGACTTAGCTTGGAACAGACGTAGTTCAAATATATGTGTCACCCAGTTGGTTGTAACTAAATGTTAAAAGAACATGGTCCGAAGTTTAAATTTCCAGGGGGCTTCCGGGTCTGCGGAGGGTTGAGGCTGCCGGGGGGGGGAGGTGGTGCGGCGTCAGAGAGAGTCCGAGTCTCAAAGCAGAGCAACCCTATAAGCATGTATTTTTACGGCTCTACCAGCAGGACTGTAGTTGAGAATAGTGCGGATTAGCAATTATATAAAGACTAACGAAATATACAAACATGTACTTTCATTACTTAATAATATTACATATTCAGCATTCGGAATGCAGCCAGTTTAACTCCTTTCAGGCTTTTATAACAAAAACCTTTTATTATAACTTTTTTGTGTACATAAATCTAATATGCAAAAATATTATATATTTTTAGTGTTGCCTTTATGCAAATCTTATGTACCTCAAAATGTAATCTTGTGTATATTAAGTAATGAGCCCAAGTAACCCTGAGGGGCGCTACGTTATAACGTTAGCAAAAAGAACAGCTTAGATAGGAGGCTTCGGCGAGCGGCAGCCCCCCAACTTGGGCTTATTGTATGTCTCATACAAGGACCTTAACTTAGGATAAGAGCAAGGCTTCAGGCTTAGTATATCGAGAATGGCATGGATTGCATTTTGTTTGCGCCCTCAGGGTTCCTTGGTCCAACAATGCCATGACGTAAGTTAATATGATCGTGAATAGTTTGCACCCGCTTCTGTAAAGTTCCTCATGCATTCCACCTGAACATGTTGTTATGTGTTTCAATAAATAAAGTTCAATATAATTTCGATGGTGAACCTCGATATACCGCATGCCAAAATTCAAATTATTTTTTTACGAATCCTAAATTTCATGATTTGATAATGCAGGGTTACTTGGGCCGCATTGTTAACATAGCACTTGCAAACAATGGTTAGTCATTAGTGCAAATCCGCCTCTAACATAGGGAGGCTATATAATTTTTTGCGCCATTACCTATTTTGAAACGCGTGTAGGATAGCTGTGAAATTCTTTTGTGAAAATATTGGGGTACCGATCCTCGCTGGCCCTCCCGGGATTTGCTTCTATGTGCTTCGTACAACTTAGAAATGCTTAATATTTCATGGCTTATGTGCAATTAAGAAATCCGTTTAAAATTCATTTGTTGTCATGCTAATCAAAGCCACATTTACTTGTTTTCATAAGCGTCATTACATCCAGGGCTGTCACGCCACATTTAAATCCATTCGTTGTCGTGCTGCATGTGAATCCGGCTGGACAGACGCGTTCGTTGCAAACGTCTGAAAGATATCCTAGAGCTTTCAGCAGCAGTAACGACAGCTGACATTTAATGCTAGCTACTTAGTGAAATTTTATCAATCAATCACTCAATCAATGATTGAACTTAGTTTATTAAGAGATTAAGTCAAATCACAATCTCTTATCGTTGAATCGAAATAAGGATACAAACTAGTAAAGTTCAATATTTTATTAACGCGTACTAATATGCCATGACAGTTGCATGTGAGCAGTAATTTTAAATCTAATTTGTTACATGCAGATGCAGATGGTAGAAGTTTAGATAAGTAATAATATTTCGGTAGACAACTGTCACACAGCAAGTGGTGATAAATAAAACACAACAGCTTAATCCGCGTCATGTTAATGAATTGCAGAGAAAGTATTGAAGGCTCTGTTCTGTCGAACTAGTGTAGTTATCTGTGAAATCAAATACCTAATTACGACGTACTTTTGTCTAATCTTTGTTTCATAAGGTACCGAGAGTTGAATAATTAATTTTAGTTTTAAAACAACTATACATGTGGATGCACTATTGGTCAGTTGCCCAACAACTAATTTAGTTTAATTATATCGTATGATTTTTTTGATAGAAGAGAAACGTTCGTAACACAAACATATATCAAACAACTAATGTAAGAATCATATATAACCAAAATCCAATTTCTGATCTGTACAAATGTTCAACATATATTATAGTCAACGTTTCGAAGTTTGCCATGAAAATTTATTGATCCTTTTATACTTGAATTAATGTACATCTTGGGTAACGTTGATCTCTGATGTATTTGGGCTCTTAGCGTTTCAAGAAACATGTGAAAGTTGAGATATTGGTGAGAGCTTACTCCGTTTCGAAAGAATCATCCTAATATGAGCGGATAATACACGTAAAGCAATATATAATATTAATCCAGTGGCACCGATTCTTTAGAAAGTTTGAGCGGGGTGGGGCACGAAAGATCGAGGGGGCATGCAAGACATATCAACGAGATGCGCGAAATTTGAAACATACGAAATTGGGATTCAGTTTACATAGCTGCGGTAAAAATTACTAGGAATATCTGTGAGGATAAAAGAAATAATGTGAGGTGCAATAGCGACAAACATACTACAAACGGACAGAATATTATTGGAAAGTATATTGGAAAGAACAAACAAAAAGGCGATATTTAATGTGGAATTTTGACACTGTGATATACACCTATACCGAAGGGATTTCAACCCAGGTATCCAATATTTAAAGAGAGTCCACCCTCCATCGCTCCGGAATCTGCGCCTATATACACACCCAAGTAAATTATAATAACACTACTTAACGTATTCATATTGCGTCATATTGATGGCACGTAGATTAAAGGAAACTGTTAATCGCTACATCAATATATACTGACATTTTCATTCATTTAAAATTACATTTGATTTGGACTTAGCTAGCTGGTCAATCTAAGCTTAAAATATAGTATTTATATTAACCTCTGTTCATAAGCCAATTCCTAGTAAAGTGAAGAGTGCTTGAATTTTATGTCTCGGTTTGTTCTCTGCGGAAACAAAGTAGTAAAATTGTGACGATGATTTTCTTGGCTTTCTTCGCTCTTTTCTGATACCTAAGAAGTTCTGATTGTACTTGGTTACTTAAGTTTCTGTGTTAGTTTATCATTGAAATCTACTCTTCACGAAAGGAAACCATTTAAAGGTTGGTAATTAAAGGTAAAACCATTTTGGCAAAAAAATTTTCAGTGATTATTAGTTATTAAAATTAAATTGACAATTTGATTTTGTTTAAATAACAGAATAAACGACATAACATTATTAAAGTTTAAATTCATTTATAACTTTTATTTTTAAAGTAGACGAAACTAAACTAGCTTTTTACGTTACAGCTGACTTGAACCTTTTCTACGCACAACAGAAATCCTTGCTTGGCTTAACAAAAGATACGGAAATATCTGATTGAAGGTTGTTTGAGCTGAAATAGCCTAACGTTATTAAAACAATATTAGTTTTTTGCTTGAAACTAACCTGTCGTCATGACGCATTGATAGCCGGTTGCTAGAGGAACGCAGTGAAATCCACTTCCACATGGTTTGGTTGTCTCACACAAGCCTAATAAATGTATATGGATTACTGTAAGACCAACAGATTTTATAGCATGATTAAGAGTAATGATACATCAAATTAAGCGTTTTCTAACTCGAACAGCTGTACCAGTATCCGCCGGTGATATGAGCGAATTGCTCCACCAGGATCCAGTTTGCGACAGATCAATATTGTTAAGAGTACCAAATTTAGTTACTTCAAAATTTCTTTGAAAGCGATGGTATTTAATTAATGATGGTAACAGCGCTGCTTCGACAGGGAATCTAAATTTTTGAAAAATCAAACATCTTACAAATTTTGTCGATACAAAGCATTATCGTGTAAAATTTTGTCCTCCAATTAATATTAATCATAAACAATGATATGTTTCGTTTAGTTTTCGCTATTCTCGACAGGAATAAAGGAAGACTTAGCCATTATACATAATTAAGCATATGCTGTTTAAAGGCAAAAACAAAAATTCTAAATAAAAGATTTTAAATTAGAATTGCGCAAGACCAGCAAATACTTAATGGCCATTCAGATAACACAGCACATGTAGCTCCCCTGTACAAGTGACATAACATTCTTTAAAGAAATAAATCTCATCCTCTGAAATCGGGACGTAGGTTTTATAGTTAAAGTATTTCATTGTTATAAAATTGCTCCAAAAATTAGTTAAACGAATTTGCCAGTAAATGTTAGTTGGCGGGAAACCATGCTTCGTGGGGTTAATCTGATCAGTTTAACTGTTGCAAGTAGAAAAAGACGTTTTCAATTTTAAAACTGGGAGCACCAAACAAAACTAGCAGGACGCACTGCTTCATGGCTACGTCACGGGTTAAACATAAATTTAGACATACCTGAAACGAAATGTGCTTCGGTTCCTGTTGGTCTGGTTGTGCATTGAAATCCTCGGGTGGTTTCCATACATCTGAATCCAGTTGGGCACGGCATACGCATTCGACAGACATCTTGAAGTGTATTTAAAATCATCAATATTCTGAGCTATATTTTAGTAACAGACTTTATAATATAACATGCTTGGTTTCTAGTTTTGCAAGGGCTCGCTGAAAAGTATTAGTTTAAACCACGAACCGTACTGTTTTTACTGGAAAGTTTTCTGTTCAATGTAACTTTAAGGGGCAGAAGTGAAATGTATGCTGTGCCGTTGTCGATATACCCTTAGCTTTTGCGTATGGTAAAGGATTCTTTTCCGTTATCCCGCCCAAAACGAATTTGGTCAATTTGAAAATACAGAGCTGATTTTGGTATCAGTCGATTCAGCTCGTTGAGGCGTTTCATTAAATACTCATTTTGCTCACATCTCTGAAAATTTTCTTTCAATTTTTTTTAGTCCCAAAAATATTTTCATCGGAATATGGTCATGTTGGGCACCGTTCGACTCGGCTTGATAAAGAAATCAACTGGTGTGTAGTCTATTGAAATCTACGCAACCGTTAAAAATTTATGAGGGCCCAAGTAACCCTGAGGGGCGGTATAACGTTAGAAAAAAGAACATGTTAGAGCGCCGACTTGTCTTAGGCTTGGTGTATGTCTCATATAAGGACCTTAGCTTAGGCTAAGACTAAGGCTTAGGTTTAGTATATATAGAAAGGTATGGCCTGCATTTTATTTTCGACCCTCAGGATGACTTGGGCCTTCATAGCTTTCAAACGGTGGCGTAGATTTCAATAAGTTACACACATTTCTATACACAGATTTCTCAATTCAAGCCGGATCGACATGACCATATTCCGAAGAAAAAATTTTTTGGTTCCCCATTAGGACCTCAAAAATAAAAATAAAATATTTTTTATCAGGGATTTTTGCAAAATGAGTATTTTACGAACCGCCTCGTCGAGCTAAATCGGTTGGTACTAAAATCAGCTCAGTATCTTCAAAATTGACCAAATTCGGGCTGTGGGGAGATAATGAAAAAGAATCTGGTAAGGTTCCTTTTAACATTTATACACTGAGCGTAAGCCTAATTCGCGCTGCTGCTGCCCCAACCCCCGACGAATCTCCCCTTTAAGTTATTCTTGTTCCTAACGCTATAACGTCCAGCGCCCAAAGGATAAATGGGCTAGTTTCTGGTATACTGGTGTATTATTAGAATGAGAATTCAGCGAACTTCGCTCGAATGTTTACAACATACACAAGCTAATTAAAATATAATCAAATCGTTGTTAAAATTAGCTAAATGTTCTTGACAAAATGAGAGGACATGATTCATATGGAACATGTGTAATAGTCAAATTTAGAGTTTTATTTATTCGCTGATAAATTTGGCTATTGGCTAAAGTACGCAGTATAGAAAAACGAATGGAAATAAGGCGATAGTACACAGTACATTGTGGGAACACACTGTAACTAGCGACGTTTTATAGCTGTATTCTTTTGCAATCTTAATAAAATAAAACCATAACTGGAAAATTTTCTGGATAAACTCAAATTTGCCCCTATCATATTATGTCAAGGTTACCCATTCAAATAATCGTAATAGTTTTTGCGTCTGTAAGCTTAAGTCTATAATCCTCAGAATAATATTATGCCTAAGATTAGCCTGCACCCACAATTAAACTTTATTGTCCTCTTGTGCTCGTGTCAAATTCCCCACAACCATTGTTAAGGAGGGGCTGCGGACTTGACATTGTCCCATTTTCTCACCTGTATCAACGGCGCATTCAAATCCAGTCTTTGTGCTCTGAACACATTTGAATCCGGTTGGACATGGATGTGTGTTGCAAGCTAAATAAAAAAGAAGTACTATGTTTCATCCATCATCATGCTAAAAGGAATGTAAAACTGCCCAAAACTTCGAAGTTCCCTTCCTTGGTTTAACGTGAACCCAGTTCTAGCCGGCCAAATGTTTATTTTATGCACTATTTTATTTTAATTTATTTCATTTCAGTATAGGTAGAATGTGAGATAATTTAAAGTATTTCTGCACTGAATCACAAATCCAATAAAAGTTACATAGGTAAAATTTGTAAACATTCATTAAATTTATTAACGGGTCTTCCACCAAGTTGGATGCTGGAAGCTACCAGCCAGCTGTGGATAGGCGTTCGCATAATTTGTCAAGTCTACCTGAGTGGAAATGTAAATTGCCAAAAAGCACATAGCTTAGCTGTACATGCATCGACATATTTCTGAAAGGTTCAACTATTTCTAAAACTTTGAAACGTAATAAAACATTCCTTTGTTTCTTTTCGTTGTGACAAATGCCATTTAGTAATTTTCTATTTAAAGTGCCGAGAAAAATCATTACGATAACTGGGCTAAAAGAATAGCAAAACAAACTTTCCGCTTTTGCACTGAAGCTTGCTCACTTAGCGCTCTTCACGAAGTGCTTACGATCAGCACACACGAGTAACTGAACCGGTCCGAGATATGCAAACTATATTAAGCTAATTGCGAAGCGGCATGTTTTTAAAAATTGTATAGAATCATTGTGGCGCTAGGTTCATAAATTAACGGTTGGAAACTAGTAGATATTCGTTCACAGCGTCAGAAACCATTCGTTCCTGTATCGTCTAGTCTGAATTTCAGCAAATTACAGATTAAGATTTGCCGGATTAAAGGCCACAGCTATATAAAAGGTACAATTGCACGATGTGCATTCTGAACTAGCGCAATGATTAGCTTTGATTATGTCAAATTTTATCTCTAATTTTTTGAAAACGCGTTCTTCAATAATTTAATTCGGAAGAACTATAACAGTTTGGCTGTTGGGTATACCAAATCGGCGTTGTTGTAAAAACAATTTCTCTTTGGCCCCGCCGGATTATAGGTCTTGATTTATTACAATTTTGTTACATTATCCCTTACTAATGTTCGCTTTTGCACAGTTTTTTTATGAAAATCACACATATTCACGGAAGCGTGAGCGAACATTGTGAGAAATGGCAGTAAATCTTTATCATATTTGATTAGTGACGCTTATTAAACTTTCTCAGGTTTTCGCACGAAACGCAGATAATACATAATCAACTTTGCTGTTGAATACAGTAAAGTCTAGCACACCATTATTTTCCAGAATACATGTATATACCCGGAATCTGAAGTAAGCTTAGCTCAGCGGATAACATTGTTACCGATGTGGCTTGTCATTCGCAACAAAATGGTCGAGAACCTTTTTAAGCTGTCAAACTCGTTTCAGGGTTATGGCAAGAATGCGAGATAGTATAGGTATGTGGTGAAATTTCCAGAACAAAACAAAATATTTTAGTCGAATATTGAGCATTTCACTAAAAAAGGACTGTATAGATCAATTGTAGGTATTGTTTACCCTCACGATTCTAAGTTTCTAAACCATGTGGTTGTAACATTGTTTTCATCGCTATCCAGCTGTGTACGATAATAACAACATTTAAACCCTCGCTTTGCACAAGCATGGATTATATCAAAAGTACATATTTTACAAAAGAGCATGACGCGCTTTAGATCATGCACTGTTAAGGTAAGGCGTGTCGGAGTGCGTTTCGCTCTGTCCCCCGCATTTCATGGGAGTGACAACCCATCTGTACCCTTTTTAATGACAAAAATGTGATCTTTTCACTGGTAATATTGTTAATAATGATGTTAATTAGTATACTTTTCTAACTAAACTTGCTCACTTTCTAATTTTTGTCTAATAAGTACGATGATATTTTCATCAAAATAAATTAGTCAAACTATGTTTGTTGAACCACGAAGTAGCAAAAATTAATTATGGTATCACAAATTGTAAAGATACCTGGAACATTTGAAGTTTTAGCGAACGTGTCAGTAATTTTGTTAAATTCATCAAAGAGTGTATCGATTTCTGTCGTTGTTGTGCAATTAAATCCATTGGATACGGCCGTACATTTTGTTCCTTTAGTGCAAATATTCGTTTCAGACGTACACACATCTGAAATATTCAATGCAAAAAATTCAAAACCGTGAAACGATTTACCGATGGACAGTAAGCTTTGACATGCACTAGCACAGAGTGCTCGTAATGTTAAACACTGGTTAACTCCCGCTTAGAAAACCATTCTATTCGGCATTGGTTGTAGATAGAAATTACATTCCAAAGTTTCAGTGGTGAAAACGTCAAAAATAGTGTAGCTATAAAATTAGGTTAGAACTTTCTGTTACTTGTCTCCGAAGAAGTTAACATATTGGCAGTATCACAACCGAATTTACGCATTTCTACTATTACTTTCACTGCAAATTTAAGCTTACCATGAATATGATGTACTGGAGATCGAATAATAAATTTTATCTCTGTATTTTCATTATGTGCAGATAAAACTGCATTTTTTGCAAATGTAAACAGTGCTTACGTTACTTATAATAATCTCACGCAAAGCTAGAATCCAGTTTTAACAGCTAAAACTGGAAAGACACGATGTTTCTGTTTCAGGCTTATTAATTTTGTATATAGCAGTATATTGGTCATATATGCTACCCACGCCCTTCTCATAAACTCTTGGATTGCCCACTTCACTATATAATAGCTAGACATTACGATTAAGCAGAACATTACCACCAAATTGTTGTCACAAAGCTAAATTGGGTGAGTAGGAGAGTGCTAAGCAGTAGTTAATAAAAAATGTATAAACTAAGTACTTAACATGAAATTATGCAAATTCCCGCTAAAATATGAATTAGTGTTCAATTTCATGGTGCAACGAATATTTGCACAGAATACAGTTTATAGTTTGGCGTAGTGATGTCTTATAATACCTTTTGTCATATCACAGCGATAACCAGTGGCAATCGAAACACATGTGAATCCTTTACCGCATGCGTTGGTATCTTTGCATGTTTTGCCTGTAATATACATATATATTTTTACTGAAAAGGAAACACAGATATTCATTGCATTCAGCATTTAGAAGTTCGATGGTTGTACTCTGAGTCAACAAGCACTATTTCAATGTATCACATTAAGGTACTGCTGCAGGGTATTTACGTCACCCATCTGGCTAAAAAACATTCTCCGCCTTTTGTCAGGGTGTTGACGCTTGCGATTCACTGCACAATGCACTACAGGCATAAGGGAGTATTACAGAAATCCAAACGCAGTATTTCGCTGCCGAATTGAAAGCAGGGCGATGCAAACTTCACAATTTAAAGCTAAACAAAATTGTGCCATCGTGGTTAATGACGCTGGAAATAGAATTACCTTTTTTGCAGCTGTTCGATTTTCGGAAAGTGGCAAACTTGATATCAATATATGATTTAATAGTACGCATATAATGTTAATTGTTTACTGGTCTTGAGGACGTTCGATATTGCGATATACACGATCATCTGAACACCTGTTGATTCAGACTACCTGGAACGATTTTCAATCTGGGGCGGGGGCAAGCAAAGATAGTGATACATAATGTATGAAAAGTCCTTACAAAACTTTATTCTATCGTCCCAAAAACTGCTTTTCGTCCAGGTGTTTTGTTAGCGAATTCTTGCATAAGTGGTTTAATATATATTCCGACAAGTAAACCCTTGTGCACACTACGAATTGTATTATGTGTGAGACGTTGGTGGGTCATTTGAGAACGGACCCAAGTTTTGACACGTCGGAGAACCGAAAACGAGCGCTCCGAACGCGCTACAAACACCGGAACACTAAGCACCAGTTTGAGTAATTGTTCAGCTGAGCTTAACAGCTGCCTAGCTTCAATCGAGTGGCTCCTGATCACGGATGCCATTTCTTGAACAATGGTAACCCGATTTAAATGGAGATCGCTCAGTGATGATAAATGTCGTTGAAGCTTTTGGCAGTCAAATCTGCTCGGCAATTTCAGTTCTTCAATACGACTTGTTGAAATATTCGCGCCGTTAGCAGCTGATAGCAAAACCTTAACAAGACAAATACCGTAATGCCAACCAATATTTGGTTTAATTAAAAATAATGTTTAGTCATCGCGTCACAGCAAACAATACTACATGTTTACCGACTTGCAAGCCTAAAATTCAAGTAAATAATGTGATACTAGGGGTCGCACCCGGGTCGGGTTTTGACAAATCGGGTTGGGTGTAGACGTGTTGGGTCTAATCACGACATATCGGATCGGCCGTCTTTACCTTACAACTAAACGACCTGGTTACTACTTGAAAGTTGTGGTCATCGAGAACCATAGCAGTCTTTCAAAAACATTCGCTTCTAAGTCTGGTCGGGTCAGGTCAGATCCAGACCTGATGCGACCTCTAAAGTGGTACGCGTGTAATATAGCAGTCTGAATACAAAACGGTCGTCTAGTGTAAATACTCTGTTAAACAGAGTATGCTAATATTCTTTCAACCATTATTGACTACAGAACTTGTTGTCCCATCGTGTAAACTTGTTCTTGCAATCGTTTATCAGAGGTTACCGCTTCTTCAGTCTATTAGATTACTAAAGTTCTAATGATATAAACCAAAAGAAAACATTGTTTTTGTTTACAGTAGTTGCCAGTAATCTATGAAGTTGAATGTTTTCTTGAAATTCATGTGTGTTCTTCCCCCAAATACATGTAAAATATAAAAATGAAAGATACTGCAAAATTTATTCAATCCATTGAACGTTCTTCCAGATACATTTTATTGGACTCTTTTTCAGCAAAATCAATTTTTTGTGTCATTTAAAGTGGACTTTGGTGTTAAAATTTACGCCATGTACTCTAAATATAAAAACAAAACTTTTTGACTTGCAAAAATTTCAGTTCCCTAAGAAGAAGCCCACTTGTTCGCGTTTAGCTGTCATCAACATGCTGGGTTGCTGAAATCTGTCTTCAACTTCAGATATAATGATATCTAATACTTCAAAATACTACCGTTTCCACTCAGAATTGTGAGACAACGTGGGTTCTTCATTGCTTAGGTCAGTATGTCTGTAGCGTTGTGGCGTTTTAGATGAACGAACAGTAGGCAGATTTAGGCCCAGATTATTACTGACTGTTGTGCATTTATTGATAAGTTTATTACATGCGTAGTCGCAACGTTTGCCTTTCATGCAATCAATCAAAAGAGATGCAGCCTCGACCGCGCCGTGAGCCGTAACTTTGGTGGTTTGTAAAGATTTTGCCATATCCTCGCAAGGCCTAAATAATTCTGCATACACTAGAACGCCAAAGTAAGTATTAGTCTGTCGTGCTGGATTAGCTAATCCGGCGACCCTTGCTCGGGTTTCAGCCCGTACCGATTTGTCGGTTTCTAATTCAGATAGAGTTTGAAGTATTAGGCTGTACACGGCGATTATCTTATTTGCTGCTTCTGCTCGAATACACCACCGAGTAGTGCAAACATTATTTAAATTAAGAACAACTTCACCGTCGGCAAACATCGACTCATACACTGACTTCCGCTTGGCAGAGTCTTTGACGATAGTAGAACAGTCCCTAATTAACTGTAAAGGATTAGCTACAATACGAACTACACGTGGCGCCTCTTGCAGAACCAAATCCAAGCTGTGATTGGTACAGGGATCGGGGACACAGTTCCTTAAGGCGAGCTTGAACTCCTTTCACACTACCCGACATATTGGTCGAATCAGTATTCATGCAGGTTTTGAAGAGGAATATTAAATCTTTCGAGAGCATCGAGCAAAATTCGGCAAAGTGTGACGCCAGTTGTATTGTCGGTGTTATAAAATCCTAGAAACATACTTCGAACGTAAAATCTTCGAGAACATATTGTATAGTAACTGAGAATTTTCGTCCGTTGTAATGTTGGTCGTGGTGTCTGTCATAATACCTACAAAACCGCGGGAAAAAACCTCTTGCATTATTTTTCGCTGTATTCGAATGACTTCGTTTTGAATTGTATCGGACTACCAGTTATCACGTCTGGAAATAGATTCGGTCAGATCAGGGTCATCTTGTGCCCGCAAATTCTTATTTTCAAAATTCGAACTGGAAGCACCGAGCCAAAGTGGGGGCACGGCCCTCGCCACCCCCACCCCCGTAACGACGCCCCCGTGAAACATGCTCCCTGCCTCCTTCCGTCTCTCATGGTGTGCGCGACTAACCTGCATTCAATTAAAAAATGTCCGTTCTCCCAAATTACATAGCGACGCCGCCCACCGCCGTAATTTGTTAGTAATAGTTAATTTAATAAATACATTTATTCACAGTAGCACACTGAAATAACTCCAAAACTTACATTGCTTGGTAGTGTTAATTCCAGTTATTAAAAAAGAAACACAGCAGTAAGGAAGTAACAAGTAATTTTACAAACTGTTTAATAAAAACAAATAAAAAGTAGAAAACGAGAGAATGATTTCACTTCAAATATATGGTGGAATGTACACGCTCTTTGCTGAACAATAAGAAACCATAGCTGCATACGACTTTTTTATAATATACAATTTCCGCAGTATATATAGTATTTATAACGCATATTAGAGGTGTAAATTTTGAGGGGGGGGGGGGCATAATGAACCTTTTGCCCCCCCCCGCCTAATTTATGGGGGGGCCCATGCCCCTTGCCCCCCTGTTCCCGGGTCTCTGTGTTGATTAGTGCCAATACAGATCAACAGAAGTTCAGGCTATCATAGAATTCCGGGATTCTTGCGGCAAAGCAACGTGTTCTTAACCGAATAATGTGTAATTATCAATTCCAATGTAGAATGAAAAATATTATGGATTCCGTGCTTCTTATGCTACTGACGCAATAAATGATAAAATATATATATTGCAATTCTAGCCTAATCCTTGTAGTACTGTGACATATGTCCTGTAAAAGAATATAAAAATTTCAGATAAAGTGACAGCGCTCGGAATAAAGTTGACTTTCGGACAGGGTAACCTGTAGCTGTTTGTTTTTACAAAAGAACATAGTAGCCATTGTTAAACGTAGAAGCGCTCCATTAGTTTGTATTAATTCTATTGATACTTATCCAATTCTATATCTAGTAGCTTATATAAAACTAACTAACTTTACAAAAATTTTAAATAAAACTGTGCACACATGTTATACTAAGTAAATCAAACTGATAAAAAATTCAATATACGCAAATCAAATCTAGCATGTATTAATTAAAAACATAGCTTTCCGAGAATATAATATTCATTATGGTAATAAAACATGAGGCAGATAGAATAATATTTATTGTATAAGTAGAAAGAAATCCAATTTTAAATTGGGGTTGAACGCAAATACATCGCGCGATTACAACGAGCCAAGGATATAAGCAAGGCGGCGACAAAACCCGTGCATGCAAGGCTGTCGCCAGAGAATTTCAAGTGTTTAGCGCACCCACTCATTGTGTGGGTCGACTCAACACACTAATCTAACGATATCATGCTGAAAAAAATTTGTTGCACTTCTAAACTCGGAAGGGCTTCAACATCAAATTGGGGGAGGGGGAAGCACGGTCCCCCAGTGCCCCTCGTAGCGACATCCCTGCGTATATGTAACCCTCCTGGCTCACAGTAACCATCCTCCTGAAATATAACAGAGAAGTGATGTCCACGTTTATATTTGAAAAGTGCGCTCTTTAACGTGCGGCACCTAGCACATTTAGCATTGCTCTGCAGATAAATTTGTGGTTACGCCCCTGTTACGCACCCATGTAAGACATGTGAACGCGTATAAATGCAGTGTGACCTGATAATACATCAACAATTCTGTGATCTTTTTCTAAAAAATCGTAGTGATCTATGGGAAACGTTTATTTAGTCATATATAGTACTATTTTGCACTAACTTTTCAGGATGAGCTGGTAACCCGGCACAAATTCTTTATCCTATAATAACCAGAGGATTATTGAATGCATCGAAGTGTGGAAGACTCGATTTATGCTTGAGCGAAAAATCAACGAAATGCAGGTATAACCAAAATTAAGTTCAGGCCAAAAAAGGACAGATTCCATGCCATCATCAAAAACGTGTTAGAGCGCAACGCGACTTCATAAAGCATCGGATGTAAATCTCTTAATTTTTTTTATGTTTATCCCATTCTTCTAAAACATCATCACGCGACTTCAGAAAATTTAAATTTGTTCATATACTGTCGATACCAAGGTGCAGTAAACTATTGGAAGCTTTGTGAAGTAAATAAAGAAACTAAAATCATTACCAATTTTTGTTTTGTCCTTTGTTGAACACTGATATCCATTTGATGATCGTTCGCATGAAAATGGTGAACGGCATGGTTTCTCCGTTGCGCAAACATCTACAAATACTGCTGTACAGCAAAAATTATTATCAAGCAATTAGTATTTCAAAATACACTTTAGTAGTTCGAACTAAGATCAAATAGCTGTTAAGAACTGCTGTGCTTAATTGAACGCTGATATTCATTTGATGTTCGTTCGCACGAAGATGGTGAACCGCATGCCTTCTCCGTTGCGCAAACATCTACAAATACTGCTCTACAGCAAAAATTGTTAAGAAAACAGTATTTCAAAATAAACTTTGGTACTTCGACCTAAGGTCAAATAGCTGTTCAGAACCAAGTTTTAGCAGGTATAAATCAATTTTGACTCAATCAATTTTAACTTTTTTGTTATGAAACCTCTCACAGAGAAAAAATAATTTTGTAAAAGTCCAAGTATTCTCAAAATCTCCGCTCCACTTCTGAAAAAATATAACTAGTTCAAACATTTAAAATATGCGCGGTTGTTGGGTTGTTAAAATATGTCGTGCAATACTTGATTCAGAGTAAACCATCAGGCCTTATAAACTCCAATTAAATCTATTTGTGAATGTTAGCAGTAAGGCAGAGTAGTTATCCATTGATAATAAGTGTCCAAAGTCCAAAAGACATAGGGAGGGTGTAAATGGCTTTAGCAGTGGTCTAGGTTAGGTGGATAACCAAAAATTTTCGCAACTCTCCCAATTTTTTCTCATGATTCTTCTAATTTCAATTTTCCCTTAGAATTTTGCAATTTTGTTTACAATTGTTAAAATTTTTCGCGGGCGTTCGACGGAGAGAAGACAGAAAGCGGTAAATATGGCTGACGGAGCACACCCTTATGGTGGGTAATCTCAACCCCTATGATCACCTATGATGTAAATGTAACAGCACAACTAACCTTTTTCCACAACACAACTGTAGCCTTGACGTTTTCCTTCGACGGTAACGTCAGTGCAAGTAAATCCACTTGGGCACGTTGTTTTTGTACATCCTGTATTAAAAAATTTATCCTGCAAATCATGTAATATATCGTTTAACTTTAACCAATTAACTCTAAAACTTTAATGCTTTTGATTTTACATAAAATTGGAAGTAGAAACTCTTATAAATTGTTTTACTCAATCAGAAGGGTCTTTCATAGACTGCCGTCAGCCCGACATTGGTCAACTTTGAAAGTACAACGGACGTTTTGCTAACATTCCACTCACGACTTGGTTCAGAAAAAATCGATTTCGGCTATATTTATAGTAAAATATTTTCTTTCACAAGTGTATAATTGTACACAATATAAAGAACTGAACAGCACTGACAAGCTGGGTTGAATTGTGTCAAAAGGACGAAAATCGGTTCATGAGTTACGGAGTTTACTTCCATTTATATTTTAGCCTAATCCTTGGTCGTTAACTCATGAATCAATTTTGTTTATTTTGATATCATTCGACTCAGCTCTTTAATGTGGTTCAAATGGTAAAAACGATGCATTTATCGAGAAATTCTTTCGAAAATTTTGCGTTTCAAGGTGGGCAAAAAATAAAAAAATTATCACAAATATCAACGATATGGACATTTTCTGAGTCGCGCCGTCCAGCTGAGTCGAATGTAACCGCTATTTTTATAAAATTTTCCAACTTGACTGGCAGAATCCAAGCAAAGACAACAGCAGTATCAAGATTTATCAGTATAGCTTTTCATGTTTGTTTGTACTTATTAGGTTTGTGTATATCATATCCGAATACATTGGGACCACCCAAAAAGTTAAGTTACATTCCTGATTTTGCTTCTTCAATAGCTTCTCCTTGGTCAGCTGGAAACAAATACAGGGTTTAAATAACACTTGGGAATATATAGACGTGCTACTGCTATTTTTTTGTCGACTATGACTAATACATTTTAGCCATGTCTAATTCATGAGTAAACTTAAGGTTCAAAGCCCATCATACTACTCGGTGATTAGCGACTGGCAAACTAAGCGTTTGGTGATCATTTGCTATGCAAGAGAACATAATTTTGGTATTTTGGGCAACCTAGCTAATATGTAAAATAACAAATTATGGGGCGAATAATGATTGGTTCCAAAACTTCAACTAATTCTGAAATGAATCTTTGAGGTTCGAAGTGGGGAATTTTTATTTTGCGATAGAACAACTATAGTATCACGCTTTTCTGTCTTAAAAGATATCACAGTACATGTAAGGTTTGCTAACTGCGCGTTCTCAAAAAGTGTTACGAAATGTGTTAGCAAAACGGGAAAATGCAGAGCACTTGTTGCCACATTGTGAGTAGCGAAACATACACGTGACAAAACACGAAATATGTGAATTATTGTAACTAAAATAATCTAGACCATTTAGTTATCATACACTGTGTTTGAATGTTTGGACATAGAATCGGTTCATTGCATGCTTGCTTTGATCTCTAATAGAATTCCATACATTGTTTCAAAACAGGAAAATACATGGTGCAGCTTAAGTTTATTGATGCCCCATTGCGTAAAATATAGCTATAGAGATTACACCTATCGGATAGAATTGAAGCGATTCAATGTGCTAGATACTTATACACAAGTCCACCTGATAAAATTTATAACACAAAACACAGACGTAATTTAACGATACGGCCTGGTTACTCAAAATACCTGTATACCTGTAGGTTAATCAATGCGACCAAAAGCTTACATACTCCGTAACCTCGGGAGCACCTATTTTCAACGTACCTCCAAAACCTTGATCCTTGTTAAAAAAATCCAGTAGCCCGATATTTTCCATGTTCCTGCTCGGATCTGTATGAAGTAAAAACGAATATTTAACGGTTTATCAATATAAATTTTATATAAATTGATGCAACAGTGGAGTAGTATGTGTTCACAGCGCTAGGCAAAGACACGTTGGTTTCCAACAATATATTGGGCATATTGGTTTTCTTGAACAGTGTTGTATAAATATACCCCAGCATAATGACTTACACACATAAATTTAGATGACATTTCTGTTAAACGCGTGCCAAACATCACGATATTATTGACAGTTTTTAATGCACTGCTTATCATGGAAAGGACTAATTGAAACGAAATGAGCATTGTGGGCTTATTTTCTTCAAATAGCGCATAATTTTAAAAATATGCTCTTTTTGTTTCTCTGTTTCGAGCATAGTTCTTTGCTAAAGTTCTGATTTTCGAAATTTTTTATTCGGCGTGTGGTAAAATTTTAATTGTGTGCATTAGTGTGTTAATCGCCCTGTCTTCAACATAAATCAAACACTGTACTTGCCTACAAATATAATACCGCGCTTATGACATCTCTCTACCAACTATATAAAACCGGTAAAACCGTTTCAAATTCTCATGAAACACAAATTTGAACCTATGAATTTCCTCGAATAGCGAACCCTCAGTACTGTAAACTGCAATATCAGATGCATCGCTTTATGGCACATAAATTATTGCATATATTCGTATCTACTAGAACTTGCGACATCTATATTTTAGTCAGCAAGACAAAGTTATGGGTTGATTAACAATACTTACGTAGTTTATAGAAAATTGCAATATAATTAAATAAGAAATGTAATACTTACATAAATCCACTTTACATCCGAAACCTGTCACGGTGCGATAACACTGGAAACCTTCAAGACATGGTTCCATAACGCAAAAATCTAAAATCATTCCTGTGTTTCTATAGTGCATATTGATGAGTAACATTTAAGGATATATATTCATATGAGAGATCAAGATATTTCTGTACGTATTCATAATTCAATATGCTGTATTTGCAGCATATTATGCTTGATTTGGTGCTACATAATTTGTTACAAGTGTCTTCTCAACATTACAATAATTACTAAAGTAAACTGGATCAACTTTAGAACTGATTTTCTCTTCAACTTGAGAGATAAGAATTTTTGGCTATTCGAACCAATGCTTAAGAATATAATATATAATTAGTGCTCGATTTTAGCAATTTATGATGAGCGAGAAAAATAAGTTAAAAACAGAGCTAAAGTTACCATGCAGGCGCTGGCTAGTCTGACGATAGCACTGTCCTGACAAGGCAAATCTTGTTCTATTGTTAAAAGCTAGAGGTTCCAGTGAGTACGCTTAGTATGACAAAAAATTAAATTGGCTGAAGATAATGCAGAACAATGTGCTAAATTGGGTTTGCGTTTTAACTGGTTCGTTAATCGTATGCTGTATCACAACGCAATCCAAATGACTAAGTCGCTGCAATATATTACTCATAAATGTATTCAGTTCCACGCCTAGAACCTGCAGCTTGAAGCAGATTTTTTGGAATGGATTCCTTGTTATTATTCCAAATTCGTCGCTTATCAGAAATCCGAATCTTTCAGTTTTTGATAGCAAAAATGTCTATGGACACGCTCATTGCATTTCAGCAAAGTACAAACTGGGCTGGAGAAATTTCATGTAGGCTTTAAAATTTGGTTTGATATGAATAAAAAAGTTTGTGTATACAGTTCTCCAATTGTTAAAGGGTATTCGAGCAGGAACAGTGGGATAATCCCACCTTGAATCCTTAACTACGTCCCTGTGCATGGAACAATATTTAAAGACATGCTTAAGTTCAGAACGATATCGGTGTTTCAGGACGCAGTAAGGTTAATTTTATTCGTCTACTGTAAAACTATATTTACGCGTTGTTCACCCTGCAGCAAACATGTATGTAACTTTTCCATGCTCCAATAAATTTGTCTATTGTGCAGAGTTTAACAAACACGAGTGAGCGCCAAAAATAGAATCTTGATTATGCGATACAAAACAGCACGTGCAACCCATTGAATGGCCTGGTAGCTACTGTTGGGGCAATAAGCAACCTCCTGAAGTGAGCGAATAACATCGGATGCGCAAAACGACACTACACGATGAATTTATTTGACCCAGTACTTAAGAATTTAGTTTGAAATAAGAATTTAGGCTCTAGGCACAACTGGGCTCCACTTTAGGCCTAGTGTGTAAGGATAAGCTAAAGTGGTCGGCTTCTAGAAGCACCTTTCCAAAACAACAAGCGTATTTATATCAACTTAAATATAGTGCAATAGTTTGCCAACGGCAAGAACGTATGATCCTAGCTCGTGTCGGCTTTTAAAAGACACGAAAGAAGCTATATATAATTCCGTGGTTGGTTTGTATCTTAAAAATTATTCCTAATTTTAAAAAAACCGCAAAACTTTATAGTTAGGATCGTAAGTGACGAGCCGAGCCTGGTTTTTGATTTTAGAAGAGAATAGCCGAGCCAAACCGGTTTCGCCTAGACCGGATCCGAGCCGAAATTTGACATCGACAGTGCGCCGGGCCAAGTTGGACATGGTTCGTTAAGAGCAGACCCTCGTCTGAGCTCGCAAATCTGGCTCTTTCTCTTATCTTTCTTATTTAGATCTTGTGGTGATGCAGTTAGTGCTCGCCCTCAAAGGACATAAAACTATAAATTTACCTCTAGTCCGAACTGCATTTTTCAACTGAAAATCTAAGAAGAAATCTCCGGTATCGAATTCTGAAATATACATAATATATTCACTACTTGGAATAAAAATAAATTACAATGTAAATATAGCTATAACACTATAATAAGCTATAAGTTGTTTTAAGCATTTATAATTACAAATGTGAAATCAAATTCGTAATAAGCCAGTGTTGGGAAACTGGCATTGTTGAAATCAGAGCCGGCGTTAGCACCCCCCTACCCCCCCTAGGGGGGGCCTCGCCCCTTGCAGGGGCCTCGCGCCTTACAGGGGCCTCATCTCATGGCCTCTGGGTGAAAAGTTGAAAAAGTTGGGAGCCGCAGCACAACCTCAAGCACCTTTCGCAAAGTAAATGTACACGATATACAAAGGTAACCTCAGAGTTTAGAAGCCTAATCGTGAGTATGATTTTAACCGTTCCATGGTTCAAAGTTAGTGTTTTTACTGGGCGCCTGTTTTACGGACATACACGAAAATTTATTTAGGTCAGCGTCTATGCAACTAATGTATAGCATTTGGTGTGAAATATAAACTTGAGAGGCCTTGAGGCCCCTGGTTATATTCCGGTGTTATCTACGTGATAAGTCTTGACGGTTAAAATAAATATTAGTATTAGTAATTTTGTTATAATTTAGGCATAATAATATTAAATTTTGATATATGAAATATGTGTTCGTGAAATGAAATTATGGTATTCGAAAGTGGTGATTCAAAGCGCAAACGTACAAAGGAGCAGGCTATAAGGATGCCTTTAAAATATTGCAAAGACTGTTTATAAAATTATGACCATGCATACTATCTTAATTTAAGGAACAGCTCTCAAATGTAAGGGTACACGGTCTTTGCAAATTTTTAGAGTATAAGGTAAGTGTATTGGAAAACGATTACATTAGTTAAGAAATTTGATAGGTGCCTCGCAGCCTGCTGGGGGGCCTCGCAGCCTGCTGCGGGGCCTCGCAGCCTGCTGGGGGGGGGGGGGCTCGCAGCCTGCTGGGGGGGGGGGCCTCGCAGCCTGCTGGTGGGGGGGCCTCGCAGCCTGCTGGTGGGGGGGCCTCGGACATCCTAGCGGCGGCCCTGGTTGAAATCAAACGCCAACCCACCAACGCCCGCCGATAGCTCAACAGCAGGTGACAGCCAATGGATGGCTGACTGCCAAGAAGCTTGACTTATTACGTTACGAATCTAATTTTTTTCAGCATTTCTTTGGAAATTTGTTCGATTTGCACGTGAAGGTATTGTACGGCGTACAATGCATCGGCTAAAATGCCGAATCTTGCGCCCAGGTAAATCATAACAAGACTGTATCACAATTAGTGCTGCACGACGATCGGCTATGAGGCCTTTGTTAAACACTAACGCATATTTAATTTAATAATGAACATATATACTTAGTATATGACAAGACGGTACCAGGCGGTTCAAATATTTTGTATGTTGGCAATTGGCGATTATATTTATATATAAACAAATTCTGGTAGTTTCGTTTAATTGACTTGGCTTACGATAGCAACATATAAATCACGGCCGGCGACCGACCGCCCATAACTAATGACCAACGACATTCGCGACCGTTAAACGTAAAAATTAATGGCCGGTAGAACCAACTTAAGACAACCATCTTTTGAAGCTGTTTCATATATAAATCATAAGAAAATGATTTCTCGCATCCAGTTCAAAATAAAGTATGTGTCAACTTAATCAATGACCACGAATATTTTTAAAATTAATTCTCTTTATTATTAGATAACATACTATGATTCTTGACAACATTTTATAGCCATTTAAGCAAAGGGTCTGATACAAACGTCAAAACGCAACATTAATATCAACTGAAGACAACACGAAGTGATGATACTTTTTATTAAGATTAGTACTTACTCGTCGATAAAAACGAAAGAAGATACAGGTAACTTACACATTAGACTTTATCCAGATATGCAAATGAAGATACCTCATCGCATAGGGAAACAACCTGCACACATAATATGACATTACTTTGAGTACAATGTGCAACTTATGGGCCAGACACATGTATAATTATGTTCACGCGGCGAGCTTTACACAACAGATAGACCATAAAGAACTTTATGGCAGCTCAATTATAGACCACTGTAATCATAGCACAATTATAGGCAACTGTAGTAGGAAATATAAACATAGTGCCCATGCTCTTTGAAGATTTACTGCTGGAGATAAAGTATCATCCTGACTTATGTAAATATATGTTCGAAAGGAAAACATTACACAACACATAGACGATAAAGAACCTCATCGTAATGCGATTATGGGTCACACTAGTAGGAGACATAAAAATACTGCCCATGCACTATGCTGATATACCATTAATGATAAAGCAATTGCTGAAAACAGAAAGCCTTTTTCAGAGGCGCAGCACGCTAGTCAGAAGTGAGGACGGTCGCCAAATATGAAGGGGCGGGACGGTAAAATTGAGGGGTAGCCTTGCGGGGACCCTGTTTTTTTAAAAGATGAGGATCGGCCATCCAATCCCCACCCGCTCGCTACGATCTTAGTTTTTTTGCAAAACTAAATCATTCATAAGTATCACTGCAGCTGTTGGACTTTTGTTCTTTCTTTTTGTAACAGAATATTGCAAAATTACATGCCTTTTAACAAAGGCGCGACTTACCAGTTATTACGCACTGATACCCGTCTGTTGTGGACTTGCAAGTAAATCCTGTGGGACATTCCACGCCAGCCACTCGGCAAACATCTGAAAAATAAGTGCGCTATGGCTAATGCGGAACAATGAAAAAATTATTGGATTAATAGACGGTATTTTGAGGATATGATACGAATTTAAAAAATGGTACTGCTTTGTATCAACACAGAACTCAAACATTAGAGTTCAGACACAGCTACAGTTCAGTTTGTAATGCACAATTTGCTCGCGACCTATTTGACGTGATAGTCGTCCTATTCAAAATTTTAGTCGCAATTGTGAAACTAATAAGTTTAGTTCGAACATAAGTACTAAGTGGTGGATATCAAACTTCAGTTTTAAGAGTCTATTATTAAAGTCTTAAAGATATTCTTGCGACAACGTCAGTTGGAACACTTAGATGACGCAGCAAATATATCTGTTAGAGGCAAGTGTATTCCACTATAACAATTTTACCCAATGCCAGTGCCAAAGCCAAATTTCCATATTGAAATTAAATGCTTCATCTTGTGTATTATTGCTACTCAACAGGTACAACGAGAATTATATATTCGGCAATATAGGCACAATCTTAAGACAAACTATTGTTTCGCAACACGGGACACCAGAGTATATTTATCTGCACTTGTTTCTTGGATCTTCTATGAGGAATTATATTTTTTTCAAATAATATTTTCAAAGACGGAGTTTAATATTTTGAACTGTGCATGGTAGTTGCGATTGGGCTACTTAAGCCGTTTAGTAGATCTAATGGTTTCACGCGTAACTTTAATACACTGCATAGTGTCTGCTGTGATCGCATTTCATGCCTAATTAGCGCGCTTCAACAAATCCATTAATTAAGCCGTCGTCATAAGCTAAAATATCGGGGTTCCCAAAGGCCAAAATAATAAATATATTGTCGATTTTGTGAAAGTTTGGTTATCAAATCATTGGATCAACGCAACGCAACGCTTGGAGCACAACTATATTGTGTTGCGCGGTGAAAAAAGTTGCGAAAATCCATCGATCCAGTGATGAGTTATGCGTGCTACTGAGAGACAAAATTTTTTGGCAAAACTATGCGATATATGAGGTTTGAATCATTAAAAACTGTATATAGACACACGCACATATAATTTCGCTTTTGAAATTATCGATTGCGACTAAAATTATTTTTTCGCTTGCAATGTGGTCAAAGGAATCGCAAGTGTTTGCCACCACCAGTTTTGTTTGTTCAACAAAGCTAGCGATCAGATTTGCAAAGCACGCTATTTTAATTATGGTAGTAATGTGTTATACAGCTCAAAGTTAAACTCACAGTTTGACCAATGATAATGCAATGTTACAGCCTAGACTTATAACGATACTGTCGAAGCGCTACAGAAGGGGCCTACAAATTAATTAGAAATACATAGAATCCATAAATTTGGAAACTTGTGGGCGTAGAAAAGTCTTATAAACTCGGCAATTATCTGGTTGCTAGTGTTATACCATACTAGTTGCAAACCAGCAGGAAAGTTTGTAGGAATTAGTAAATTGCAAGAACCAAGTTATTTTCTAGTAGCAACTATGACACAGTGAATTTAATTTGTCGGAAAGAAATTAAACCCTCTTTTCGCTTATAAAGAAGACCACATATGACCTCGATGTATCACTAATTGACCCATATAGTTTGCCAAAAAACTAATATATTTCTATTCGCCTAAAATGCTATAATTAAAAATTTTCTGCCGCATGAATGATGAAGTTTAATGTGTGTTTTACGCAAAACAATTTTGCGCTTACTGAATCTTGGAGTTTGGCGAGTGAATGGCGCTGGAAATGGATCGATATCCGATGTCTGTGCACTTGCCGAAACTAGGCCAACCAGTAGGAACACAAACATCTTGCTAGTTCTATGAATACAGTGACAACAAAGAATATGAATCCTAAAACACAGTTTATAATCGTATATTTATTTATGCACAAAACTGTATGTTCCTGAGACAAATGCAAGATCTAAGTATAGTTTTTCTATGAAGATGGAACAATGCAATCACTCATATATGCAGAAAATTCATTCTCGCTGCTGGCACCGTTGAAACTAATTTGTGCTCATGTTGGATTTTTGAAAATTCGGAGCTTGTTGGAATTTCGATTTTATAGTAAACTAATTTTTGACACATTTTTGCTGCTACATTTAAATATTTATTTAAATCCTTATTTAAATCCTCTGCAATTTGTTAAAAAATCTAACCGTTTTGCTAAAATTCTCCTCCAGTCTTATCTAATATCTATCGTCCACCAATACTTATTTCTATAAGTAGCATGCAGCTCCCAAAATTTCTATATACGATCTTTTTCACAGCAGCAGCCCATCTCACAATGTATGTTATGGCGGCACGTCTAATTAATCCATGGTAGTGCGCGAAAAAATGTTTAATTGTTATATCCGTAAATTGGTTGAAAGAATTGTCGTTTACTGATTATGATAAGTCTTTGTCCCTTTTATATTTAAAGTTCGGATACATTTTTCGTTTTGCATAAAATAACTGGTATTTTTAATTATTTATCGAAGAAATTTTACTGAAATGTGGGACATTTTGGAAGCAAGGTATGGGTTTTTGGTTTATTTGCATTTATAAAAGGTAGAAAAAGAACACTGAATATCAATATCGTATGTCAAGATTAGATTATTTAAACTTATGTAACAAACGTATATATTATCAGTAAAGCACCATGTAAAATAATCAGACAGTTTATTTCATAAAATTGTTTCTCAACTAGGTATTTTCCACTTTTGACAACAGAAAGTAAACAGCAAAATGGTATAAAAGAAAACCTTGTTAATTTATCAAAACTTAAATGAGAAGTGCAATCCCTAGCCCAGTAGAAGACTGTAAGAGCGATTGTACAAACGTACCTTGAACAATAAAGAGAAGATGATAATGCAATTTGTGAGTGCCGCTTTAAGAGCATCTAACTAATCGAATTTAATCGAATCGCGCATTATGTAAATACAGCCTAACAAATGGCATCTTCTCAGTACACAGGATGTTGCAGGTATTATGGCAGCAGAAAATCGAACAGCACAAAAATGGGTCACGGATAACGATAAGGTCCAGTTGTTATTTCAGCCTAATATATCTGTATATACGCGTTTTCGCAGAGAGAGAAATAAAATCGCTATCGTGATAGATTATTGCAACTACTGCATTTACCACACATAACACTCAGATGGTACAAAAAGGTCATGTGAATGGTAGGATTTAATTTCTCTAATAGATAACACATTTGTAAATATGTCCTATTAAGAGATAGACATAATAAAACGGCTTTCGGAACATCAGTTTGCAAATGCCGAAATATACTAAAAATTTGACAGCACAAAAAGGCACCATGAATAATGCTAAAGGACTAAGATTGTTTTGGGCTAGCATATATACAATGTAACTTTCAGCATATTAATAAAGTATGACATGCTAATAGAGTTAGATGTAATAGCTTGTAGCTAATACATCTATTATTCTGCTACGCGGTTATGGGAAACATATAACTGGAAGTCACCACAAATCTTCTATAATAAAACGAAAGCAAAACAGAATAAAGAAAGTATGTATTCTGCCATAGATGTATTAACGTAATAGCGCACAACTTAAGAGAAGTAGCTCTACGAAGAATCCAAGCTGACTGCGAAATATTATAATTTGGTTAGATCTTTTATACCCGTGAAACCAGGGAAAACTTGTTAAAATTTATTCAATTAGCAGTGTAACATATGTCCTTGATATCGATAACCCAACGTCCTTCCAGCAAGTTTCATCACATCAATCATTACCAATGTTTTGGTAAACATTTATGAGAAAACAATAATTATGAAGTAAATGAAAAAATTCCATAGTTACTGCGGAATTTCAAAAATAACTGTCAGAGGATCTATAACTTGGGACTTTTTGTTGCTTAATTGCTGTAAATGTACAATAATTATGCAATAGTACACTTTAAAACCCTGCTGCGCTAAATTTCAGATAATTTTGAATTTATTGAATCGTGCTTGTTAATACTTTCGTCCTTAAACTGACACATTTGCCACAGCGTACATTGCGAAGCTATGCACTAATCGAGTTTGTCGTCCGGCGTGCGGTTGTGCGCGCATTGTTATTCGCTCTGTTTTCGACGTTCGTTAACGAAAAAGCGTGCGACAACTTCCAAATAGCGTAGTGTCTGCCATAAATTGTCGAGACTACCACAAAAACGATCCAGGCCCAGTCTGCCGCTGCGGCAAAAAGATTGTTCAAGACAATACCATTAACTAACGTAATACCATTATAGGTTCCAGTTTTGTTTACTATATACAACTTTGTAATTATATAATTATTAAAAAGCCACTCACGCTGACTACATATAAGTTATATTCATTGTCACGACGTAAACCCACACTAATCTATTAATTATTGGAAGTTTTGTTAAAACAACAAAATACCATAAGCACACTCGCATTGAATTTGATACAAATTCAGTCCATATTTACCGTGTAGTGTAGGACAACGGCGGGCAGGCCGAAGATTATCCTGGCCGTCAGCACTGCCGGCCGTTGACAATTTTTCGGCCGTAATTTGGTCGGCCGGCCGTTTATAATTTTTGCCGTTGATAGTTGCGAAAGTCTTTAGTCAGCAGTGATAGTATATACCTCGGCCAGCCATGATCGATTCGTTTTTTTTCTTTATAGCAAGTGATTATAAACCACGCTACTAGAATTTTTTGATGTTTATATAATCTTGTACCCAACACTCAAGGATTTTGTACCACCTAGTTGTATCATGTTATATTTAACCATATTACACAATATATGTTTATCATAAAAACATGCGTCAATGTTTCACGATATGACTCGAAGTCGGCCGTCGCTCAGCACTAAGCATAGTACAATCTTACTATAGTCAATCTAGGCGTAAGATTCCGTACTTTCTATATCATGTGTAAAACCCATCAGATAAAAATGAGTAATTTTTGATCAAATGCTGAAGAAGTATTTATGAATATATAGACTTTCAGTTTTAGTCGTTGAAAATTGAAGTAATATTGCGTATTCTGTTCAGCACAGCCCATAAATTTTGACTCCAAAACTCAATTTATTCAAGTGTTCAGTTACAACACAAAATTTTATAACTCACTATTTCGAAGCATTTTTAAGTTTACAATTATGGGAATCACGTCCTAACACTATTGTTTTTAATAATATGTATATAAAAGTTCTTCGTTTTGGTTTTAATTCCTTATCAGACGCTCTCTAATAATCTAAGCTGTGCGCTGTGCAATATATTGATAAATTCTTGATTAACTTAGATGTGCATTGCACACGTGAATACTTGGTACCGGGTAAACATAGCCTTTTCTTTCCCAGAAATGTCATTGAATAGTTGTTATATTTTTACTCCAAAAATTAAGCAAATTTGATTAATGTAAATTCAGCTTTGGGCCATTAGTTATACTTAATTATTAACTTCGTCTGGACTGTTTTAAAAAGAAAACATTTTACCTAGAAAACATAAATAATATATCTTTAGATGTAATCATCTCTTCAGAACTGCAAACAAACGATTGGTCACGCTGTGAAATTGTTTACGACATGTGTCAGATTGTTTAACTTTGTTGGGTGGTTTCGAGGGATTTTGCTAGAGAATTTTCAGTGTTTGCGGGTGAATGCTTTACTCATATGCGGCACTTACCTAAGGATTAGTATTGTTTGTAAGTGCAATAGTAGGGGACATAATATATTCCTGTGACACATTTCTTTAAACAAAAATAGCACTCAGTTTCGTTGCCCAAATATTTCAGCAGATTATTTTTCTAAAGGCTAACTTGTTCATCTTGTTTACTAAGATAGGTGGTAATGAATGAATGTAAGACTGACGATTTATAAAAAGATGACGCACAAGCCGCGGAAAAAGTCAGACTAGTTCACAATCGTATACATTAGTAAATATCTGTCACAACGTAGCTTTGCTATTTTATCTTCAGTAAGATTGTGAAATTTTCTTATGTCATCGTGAATTCTACAACTGCAGACAACGACAGGTCTTTGCTCAGCAAATAATGATAAGCAGATGCCTTGCTAATTCCGATGTTAAATATTTTGAGATTATCATAAAGTCAAATGGTTAAAAGCACGCTAAACCACATATGCCCAGTATTCCTGACTTAATGAATAGTGTAATAACAAAAACCAACCGTTGTTCATTTTAAGAGAAAACATCCTATAGGGCCGAGTTGCATTTACAATATAAATGACAGATAAATCTCCAAAGCTTTATGTAATGGCACTATATCAAACCGATATCGAAATAAAAACGTTAGTCTATTCAGATCTAGGTAGTAGTAGTGAAATAAACAATCTGCATATGGTCTTACTAGTATCATTCCAATGTCAACTCTAGCAGTGTACGCTTCTCAGCATTGATTTACTTTCGTTTCAACAACTTCTTAGCCCTTTCGTCCGTAAATCGATACATTTATCACAGCGTACATTGTGTAGCTAGTTGATTGTTGAGTTTGCCGTTACAAAGTGCGGTTGCGTTGCTGCCCTGAGTTCTTTAAGAAACCGAGCAACAAATCTCACATAGCGCAGCGGCTGTGTACGAATCTCGCACATGGCCGATGCTGATTCAGTCGGCAGTTGGATAAAGGTATATTCAAGATTGCACAAAATACTCTTTGGTTTAACATAGCTCTTCTATGTTTTGTAGTATTTTTAGTTGTTTTATATATTTAAGTCCGGTGACAGAAAAATCTTGTTTTCAAGTGCCGTCTTTACGCCAGATGTTATGCGTGAGTCAACTTTAGGTGTGTACACCTGAGTTGTTAGTTTGTCAAGTCAGTTTACAATCGTACAAGCCATAAACACGCACAGATTGTTGTTTTCCCTTGTGCGATTTGCGGTGCATTTACGCGTAGGCGCTGTCGCGGTAAATATTTTGCAATTTAGTTAGCATTTTGTTGACCGCATACAAGTGAAAACATTATTACCAATCGCGTGTTTCTCGTATGCTATAACACACAGATAGACCGCGAACATTGCTGTCTGATTCGGAATGTCACTTGATGAACGCGGACAAACGTGCCAAATGGACAAATTTGCGCGAACGAAAGTTCCATTCATACATCGCAGAGTTCAAATTCGTGTTCATAGAAATGCAAATACAAATGGCAAAAATGTGAACACGAATTTCTGCGCGAATCAATTCCTGCTTTTGACTAAAGAACAACCTTGGTGTGCGCATCTAATGCGGACTCACGCATGATGGACGTGGTAAAAACACTATAGCAGCTTGCGTAATTTTTCCGATTCAGTGCTCTAAAGCATGCGCTTTTGAAAATTGAATTCGTACATTATATTAAACAGTGTGAAATGAATCGGGTTGTGAATATGCAAACGCACACCTGCCCTGCGGAAACAATAAAGTAAACTTTATTTTGAGACTGTAATGCTGTATTAAAGGTGGGCTTCTAAATACTAAAAGTAGATGTTTTAATTCAATAGCATTATTTCTTTTAAATTGTTTTAGATTTTTTTAATTGCCTGATACTCCAGTTGTTTTTGCAACGAAATACGGGCTGTGTATAAACGGTTGAATTTAGCGAAGTTATTTCGTTATGACGACATTCACATATTCTTTTAGAAGATTAATTTTCTGAAAAGATAAAATATATTATCAGTTGAAACAAATATTGCTTAAACGCAAAAACACCTAAAGTGTTAGACACCCACCTTCACGAAAATATCGGCTTTCTAACAGTTTATGTACTCGATAAAATTAATTACAAATGCAAGATATTTCAGTAACTTTTTTAAAAATTTAGCTCCTTCTAGTGTAAAAATACTAATTCAATTACTTGTAAGTAAATATACTATTATAGAAAGCACGAGCTTCACTACTATCGCATGAACCAAAAAAACATATGCCTAGCGTCTGCAAATGGAGCGAGCTAAAATGTCTGCAGTTTTGTTTTAACCCGGAGACAATTTATTTTTATGACAGGCCCTGTACGGCTGTATTTTAGCTGCTCAGCGCAAGAAACAGGCACGTTACAATATGTAAAAAATTTTAATGCGAAAGAGAAATATTTCGTGGTTAAAATTAATCCGTAATCGTTGCCTAAGAAATAATGTTTCCAACTTCTTCCAAATATTTCCAATCAAATTTGCTGTGCAGCTCCGACCGCATTTAGTTGTTTAACATTGTTAGGAACAGGCACTTTATATAAAAATATAATTTGAATTCGAAATATTCTGCCGAAAATTACTAGTGAATTGTTGCCGTTGAATCAATGTCTGTAAAACAAATTAAACATGCCCTCCGAACATCATTAGCTTGGTAGGTGGAACAATTTGTAGGCTTACTTAAGAGTGTAGTAAAATTGTACTTCTCAACATAGCTTAAAATATTAATCATAAACTATTTGTAGATACCGTTCGAAACTGTGATTATGTTAATAGAACTGTTTTACCGATGTACTCAAATATTGCATAACGACTTACCGACTTACATTTACAAAAATACCTACTTTTGCGCAAATATTGCAAAATAACGTAGCAGCAACAATAAACCTAGAGGAACCAGCTAAATAAACACTAAACCATTTTTATGGCATGACCTGTTAGATTATCGCCTTGCATTGGCACCATTCAACAGCTACCGATTGTTTCATGAAACATAATATTTAGCCACTCTGCTGCCTGTACCTAACACTTTTCGCGAAAGTAGTAAATTTTATATAATACTTTCACATGTAAAAGGTTTAATATGTTTCCCAAATTTCCTTCATAATTTGTAGCCATTCCAGCATAATTTTATAATTTTGATCATCATTAGGGGGACTTCAAATTGGTATATTGCATTGGAACATCCGATAGTTAGAGGTAAACCGTCTACCTCATTTCCTGATTGGTAGGGGCAACAATGAGTAGTATCTATTATTTGCTAGAAATATCTAGAACATACAAAAGCAAAATAGCAATCTTCCGTTTCTGGTTTTATCCTTTGAATCGTAAGGTATTTTTCTGGTAATAAAATGTTTACATCAAACTATAAAACTAAACCGGACATCGTAGCTTTCACCCATAATAGACGAACAGTTGTAGTAGGATTCTTGTTTCAATTTTCCAGCTATATGTTATATATTGTCAATAAAGTGAAAGAAAATTTATCATTGTTGGGTTTACCCAGTAGATAATTTACAATCATTAATTTATTTGCATGACGCTTCGAGTGTTTGAAATTTTTAACCGGTATGCTCCGTCATCCATAAAGTTTTGTACATACACTTTTTAATCTCTATTGCATGAGACCAATAACTTTATAAAAGTTCCTCGCCACGAAGAAACGTTAAAATTTATTTTCACAATCAAATAAAATTATTTTGCTATTATAATAGATTTTCCATTTTCACAGCACAGGTACTATAGAATACTACACTCGCAGGCATAATATATAGCCAAAAATATCTGGCAAATGAATAATAGAGCAAAAACCAATTTGGTGTCAAAACCGAGTGGTATTTGCTGTTGTACTAACACATTCCCCTGTCTGGCAGCATTAAATGTTGCTAATATCTGTACCTTCAGGTTGTATACTATATTATCAATATTTTCCAAACATCGCCGAAATCATGGCATAGATTATTTTATATTATAATGTATATATTCCTGTAACGTGTATTACTTTATACCAGTAGATCCACGGTTGCTATAGCTAAATATACATATTTCTTCACATACTAAAAACGTTTATTTAACGTATTCCGATGTGGAATTACGCCTGATGCATGTTTACACCAGAAAAAGAACACATATGTTTTGGGTTCAATGATCCGAATGTTCGAATACCTCGCCGTTAAACCCAGCCAAAACTCCAGATCGCTGATAAACAATTGAGGTGAAACTAGGGACCGCAACATGTTAGTATATATATATATATATAATGAAAAAAGTGGTAAACCTGTGACTCTATATCTAAATTATATTATAATTATAATAGCCTGCTGCGGTGATATTGCTGACCATTTTGATATGTTTTTCTTTAATTTTTACTATAAATTTAGAACATATTTATAGCAGTTTAAATTCGTTTCCCCGCACTAACTTTTGGAAGGTTCATTTGACCAGGCTCATTTTACACAATTCTGTTTCGTTTCAGCCAGCCGAATCCAATGACTACTACTAAAGTAAAAAAGTTTAAAAAAGTTTTAATTTAAAATACATTAAACCTCTCCGGACTGAAGTGGTTCTAGAGGCCTCTTCTGTAATTGTTTGCTTGTCATTTTGCAACAGACTAAAAAGACGTTCTTCTTGGCTGATTAGTTTTGTTATCAAAGGGTATCGCGGTCTGGTTTTTAAATCTTTAATTTTGACTATGTAGATGAGAAATAGGGCCGCCGGGTACCTTGCTGACCCTTCCTCAGTCTGGAAAGGAATGCCAAAAACTGAGGCTTCTTAACTATACAAATGTCACATCTCTACTGTTAAGGGAGGTCTGAAAGGCCCCTCAACTCATCTGATATATATAGTATGTGCGATAGTGATAATTGCAGTCCGTGGAAGCACCTAGTATTATAAGTCAGCAATAATGAGTTCCAAATGTCGAACAGATGGGTGTTTGTGCCAATAGCATTAAAAATGTTTATATACAATATTTCGGACCAAATTTAATTGAATAACTTTACATACATTACATTTAAGTTTGAAATGGGTATAATTAGCCCGTGTGATATGTAACCTTCATTGTAGATCATAAGAAAGTACTACTTGATTTTAATTAATTTTTGATTATTTTTGCGATAATTTTAATTTTTTATTAGTCACCCAATTTTTGATACTAGCGAATATTTTTGCCTCGGATAGATTTTCATAGATTTTTAAACGTAAATTCTGTTCCCAATAGGTAGCAGAATAGTTCAGTACAGCAGGACTTTGGTAAGCAAGGCTATGCGCCACTAAGCAGCCTGAGAGATCCGCTCAGTCTGGGGCGTAACCTGAAAAAGCTCAGCCGTCTAAGGTTTAAATATTTGATATTTTGTCTGAAGTTGTTTGCGGCAAATCGTCAATGAACCTTAAAGGTATAAATAGGAATTTAAAAGTATCAAAAGACATGCAAGCATACAAGGAATCCGAAAACAAATAGGGCAATTTAAGAAACTTTTTTTACAAAATTGTTTAAAAACTAAAGAACTTTAATGAAATTGTGCTGTTGTGTAACAGCCCGAGATTTTTAGGATTCTAACTGGATATACAAAAGTAGAAAATATCCAAGTGTAGGTCAAAATAAGGGGCAAAATGTTTTGGGACGGGCGATCGGATACCGGTGGAGCGTGACCGGAGTACTATGTTGTGTATCATTAATCGTTGTTGTACAAATAAAATATGTCATGGATATAATATGTCGTGTCGTCACGCTCCACCCGCCCGAGGTGCACGGGGTGATTTTGGCACCAAAATGGAACCCTGGTGACACTAAGTATGGTATCCGGTCGGCCCAAAATAAAATCAATAATAACTTGTGCGTTTATTGTGTGCCTTAAATGAATGTCATAATATTTTTATCTTATAGGTAGTACTGCGTGGCAGGATGGGTCGGGGTATTGTGCAGAACCTTTATCAAAACGCAAACGGAAAATTTTGATTGACTTTCAAACCGTGAGGACCTATCCTGGCACGCAGCTGTCACATAGTCGACTCAGTGAGTGGAGCGAGAACCGAGTGTGGAGCTGAATTAAAACTCTAATCAGTGAATACGTATACCACAC